>JANAVB010025999.1:31529320-31672251 GCA_029216955.1 Iris pallida
CCCAAGCCCAAGCCCAAGTCCGAGCCCGAGCCCGAGTCCGAGTCCGAGTCTGAGTCCGAGTCGCTAAGCCCCTTCGGGGCTTAGCTCCAATCTATTTTCATTTTGGCCAAAAGTTGGTTTCTTATTCTCACCTCTATGTAAAATCCCCCCACATGGCACCCTCCATTGGGCCTCAACCCATGTGCATCTCTCTATTCCTTCATAAGTAATATATAGAGATACATATTGGTGTGATTTTCCGATGTGAGACTATCTTTTAACAATAGAATGTTGTGAACACACACAACACAAAGAATAAAACACCAACAATCCCCCACATATCTCTATATATATGAGTTAAGCGTTCCACATAATAACTGTCCATTATGCATTAGGATTAGATGTCGCTGACGACTTGAATCTTCCCGCATGGGTTGAACAACAGTATGATACAAGAATGGACTACGCCTTGAATTCTGTACCACAACTGTAATTTTTTTCACTCACATAATGTAGTTATCTGTGCTTCTGACTGCACATTAAAGGCCTTGTGCCAGCCTGGATTTCAATGTATGTATTTTGGGCGTCTACAAATTTACCCTCAAGAAATGGCCTATTTTTCTGTCCATACATTATAGGTGAGTTCTTTATTAAAGAGACATGGCATGAAGCGTCCAACGCTTCCTTTGCGGTGCTACGCCGCTATGACATGGCCTTAAGCCGAGGACCTTACCCCGAATCACCGGGAACCTCATCGTAGTGTCATACTACCCGTAGCATGAGGTCTAGCCCCTTTGTAGTGCCAAACTACCCAGCATGAAGCCTTACGCTTCTGTGCGGTGTTACGCCGCTACGACATGGCTTGCAAGGCCGAGGCTTTATCCCTAGCCGGGTTTACCTCATTGTGGTGTTGTGCCACCCGTAACATGAGGAACACCTCCTCTTTGTAGTGCTGACTACATCCCTCTTTAATTCAATATACAGCATTAGGCCAACTGCCTATTTGCGGTGCTACGTCGCTGTGACTTGGCTAACATAGCCGAGGATTTACCTCTTTTGAGAACCTCATGGTGGAGTCACCGCCACACATAGCATGGAGTCACACTCCTTGTAGTGTTATGCTACCATGCTTCCTGTAAAGCATAACAGACCTTCACTCAGTCTGAGAACTCATTAAGGCATTATGCCATCCTTCCCACAGGATCAATTTTCCGTAGAAAATTCATAGTAGACAACAGTGGTTCTGGTTCCGAAACCCTTCCATGTTCCGCAGAACAAGTACCCACTGTTAACTAATATTTTTCCAGTCAATAGTCCTCCCTTGAATCAAAAAATTAGATATCTGGTAGATTTCTCTTTGAACCAATAACATAAAATTTATTGATAGGATTATAATGACACAATATTAGAATGCCTTCAAACCCATCTTCCTTGCTGTGTCCTCGACCAGCTGTCGTTTGAGGCCTTTCGTGAACGGATCCGCCAGGTTCTCCTGACTCCGAACATCGATCACTGCAATGACGCCTCGTTTGATGAGATCGTTCACTGCTCTGTGCTTTAACCGCACAGTCCTCTTCTTCCCGTTAAAGAGTTCATTTGATGCTACTGCTGCTGCCGTCTGGTTGTCACAATATATCGGGATTGCCGGTATCTGAGCTCCAACCACTGAAAGATCATACATGAGCTCCCGAAGCCACTCTGCTTCATCTGCAGCAGCATCCAATGCAAAGAATTCAGATTCCATGGAGGAGCGAGATAACATTGTCTGCTTCTTCGATTTTCACGATATAGCAGCTCCGCCCAAGGCGAATATGAATCCACCTGTAGAATACTCGCTCTCCACCTCTGAACACCAGCTAGCATCACTGAAGCCTTCCACTACTGACGGATCTCCGCTGTAGTATAGTGCAAATGTCTGAGTCTTTTTTAGATATCTCATAACACGCTTCACAGTGTTCCAGTGTTCAACGCCTGGGTTGCTAGTGAACCGACTCAGCATTCCCACCGCAAAAGCTATGTCAGGCCTTGTGGCAGTAGTAGCGTACATCAAGCTTCCGATGACGCTGGCGTACTCCAATTGCTTGACGCTTTCTCTCGAATTTGGCTCCAGCTTCTGATCACTCCGGTACGGTGTATCAATTATAGGAAGATCTTGATACCCGTATCGAGTGAGCATTTTCTCAATGTAATGAGATTGTGACAGTGCTATTCCCGTGCCTGTCCGGATGATCTTGAGCCTCAAGATAACATCGGCATCCTCCAAGTCCTTCATACTGAACTTGGTCGAGAGAAATTTCTTTGTCTCTGTGACACAGCTTAAATCCGTACCTAGGATTAGCATGTCGTCAACGTATAGACAAACGATAACTCCTCTTCCGTCAGCAAACTTAGTATAGACACACTTGTCTGTTTCACTGACCTTGTAGCCATTTGACCTTATCACTTTGTCAAATTTCTCATGCCATATTTTGGGAGCTTGTTTCAAACCATACAGAGACTTCATCAACTTGCAGACTTTGTCTTCCAGACCTCTGACGACAAAACCTTCTGGTTGTTGCATGTAGATCTCTTCTGTCAGCTCGCCATTAAGGAATGCCGTTTTCACATCCATCTGATGTATCACTAGTTTGTGTATTGCTGCTAGAGCAATTAACAATCTGATGGTTGTCATCCGAGCTACTGGAGCATAAGTATCAAAATAGTCGATCCCCTGTTTCTGAGCAAACCCTTTGGCCACTAGCCTAGCCTTGAATTTGTCGATGGTTCCATCTGCTTTCATCTTCTTCTTGAAGATCCATTTGCATCCGATGGGTCTTGCTCCTTCTGGCAGGTCAACTAACACCCATGTATTATTGGAGGTGATTGAGTCAATCTCATTGTCTATCGCCTCCTTCCAGAATACAACATCTCTGGTCTTCATCGCTTCATCATAGGTAAGCGGATCTGCTTCCACATGATAAGTGACGAAGTCATCTCCGAAGTCTTTCGGCCTCCTTACTCGCTTAGTTGACGGCTCAGCGAGTTCTGGTTCAACTGGTGTCTCTTCGACAATAGCTTCTTCTTGGACTACTGGTTCTTTAAGGACTTCTGTTTGCTTTGCACTCTCATCATTCTTTGGAAGATCCGCGAGAACAATATTTTTGTGCCTTGCAAACTTGTCTTCAAAATATTCAGCATCGCGAGATTCAATGATATGATTTGATTCTATATCAAGGAATCTCCGAGCATCACTCTTCTCGGCATAACCCAAGAAGATAGCCTTAGTGGTCCTAGTCCCCAGCTTCTGAATCTTCAGATCTGGGAGCTTCACGTAAGCCAGACACCCCCACACTCGAATGACATTCAAGTTAGGTCTGACTTTGAACCAGAGTTCATGAGGTGTTATGTCCGAAGTTGCATACGGTACTCTATTGAGAATGAAAGTAGCCGTTAATGCAGCTTCTCCCCAGAAGCTCTTTGGAAGACCCGCAGTCAACAGCATAGAGTTCATCATCTCTTTCAACGTTCTGTTCTTCCTTTCTGCTACTCCGTTGGATTGAGGAGAGTACGGAGCCGTCGTCTCATTTATGATTCCATGTTCTTTACAGAATGATGAGAAATCATGAGACCGATACTCCCCGCCTCGATCACTCCTTAGCCTTTTGAGTTGTTGTCCAGTTTGCCGTTCAGCCTCGGCCCTGAACTCCTTGAACTTCTCGAATGCTTCGTCTTTAGACTTGAGCAGGTAGACAAAAGCATACTTTGAGAAGTCATCGATGAAAGTAATAAAATACTTCATCCCAGCTTTTGTAGAGAATTGCTTGAAATCACAGATATCTGAGTGAACCAACTCCAGAAGATCTGTGCTTCGATGGACCCTGTGAAAGGGTTTCCTTGTGATCTTCGTCTGAGCACACACTTCACATTTCTCTACCTTACCCCCACATTTGGAGATAAGTCCTAGGCTAGACATCTTGTTAATTCTTTTACAATGAACATGTCATAGCCTATTATGCCACAACTCAAAAGAATAGTTCAAAGTAGAAATATCATTAATATCATTTTTCTGGGTTACAACAAGCTGAATTTTGTACATTCCTTCAGTCTGGAAAGCTTTTCCGAAGAATGTACCCTTCTTGGACATCACCATCTGGCCAGCATTGATGTCCATCCTCAAGCCTGCGTTACAAAGCAGGCTCCCAGAGATCAGGTTCTTAGCAATTGCAGGAACATGCTTCACTCCTTGAAGCGTCAGAGTGTTCCCCGATGTGAGTTTCAGCTCCACCGTCCCAATCTCCAGTACTTCAGCTTGTGCCTGGTTTGCCATTATGACTTTCTCGGAAGTTGGCTCATAGGAGTCGAACCATTCCTTGTATGAGCAGACATGACATGTCGCACCAGTGTCTATCCACCAGTCCGAGTCAACCCCCACATTTGCAACCTGCGCTATCATTACAACCAGATTAGTAACCAAAGAAACCTTACTAGGCTCACCTTTTTCTGGTTCCTTGCAGTCACTTTTGTAGTGGCCCTTTTTGCCACATTTGTAACAAGTCACATGGGACTTGGACTTCTGATTCTTGAATGAAGGACTCTTCACTTTCAGATTAGTGAAGTCCTTCTTCTTCTTATGAGGAGAAGCCGCCTGCTTCCCCTTGTATTCTCTGGTTTGGACCAGATTTGCTTTCGCCAGTTGTTTGGACAGAGAATCCATCTTCTGTTGAGAGCGCATCTCGTCCTCAACATGGATCTCTTGCAGGAGATCTTCCATACATATGTCCAGCTTCTTGCGGTGCATCCTTGCATAGAAGTTGCTCTAACCCGCAGGAAGTTTAGAGACGATTCCTCCAACGACAAACTTGTCGACAAGAGGCATCTTCTCGTCATCCAACTTTTGGCGCAGCTTCAGAAACTCCTTTACTTGGGGCAGCATAGCCTTCTCATCTTTGAAGGTCCACTTGTGGTATCTTTCAACCAAGAAGATCTTGGACCGATTCTCGTCATCTTCGTACAATTTCCCCAAGGAGTTCCAAATCTCTTTGGCAGAATTCTTCTTGGAATAGGACTCTGCCAGAGAGTCTTCCATGCTATTGAGAATCAACAGTTTACAGATACTGTTTTCTCTAATCCATTTTGCCTGCTTGGACTTAGCAGCTGTAATAACTTCTGCGGTTCCGGTTGTTGGAACGATCGGTTCTTCCTCATTCAGCACGTGATCAACTTCCACGAGTTGAATGTTTAAGGTTACTTTCCGTTTCCAGATTTGGAAATGTTCGCCGTCGAATTTCTCCAACTTGTTAAAGTCGGTATTGACGAGCGATGCACGTGAGTTATCCATCTTTTCGATATAGCTTTGAGATTGTTAGTCCCTTGGCGAACAATCGATGGAAAAACACGAGTTCAAAAACAATTGTAAAGACAATGTTTCCAGCAACAACACCCTAAAGAAGGTGATGTTGTATTACGAGAATCTAAAGAGATTTCGTAATATATCTCGAAGGCAACAGAACCGTATAACTTCTAAAGAGAAGCGACGGTATTCTCGAAGGCAACAGAAGAAGAAGAAAGCCTGCTGGGGTGAAAGATCACCGGCGCTCAAAGCTATATCCGTCTTACGGACAAGCCTCCAGGAACCAGCAAGTTCGAAGAGAACTTTAGAACGCTGGCCAAAAATGTCGACGACTCCTCGGAATAGCAGCAGCACTTCTCTCTCTCTCTGGAAATTCTCTGATTATTTTCTGTAACCCTGGAGAGAGGAGATGCTGCTGATATTATAGGTACGAGGTGGGCTTTTCAAATTCTGAACGCACGCTCAGGTTTAATACCAGATCCGGATTTTCTGGATCTGAGCCATATCCGGATCTGAGCCCACAAGACCCGCGGACGTTACATAATTTGAACGGCCCACTCGATCCGCTCGACCCGCTCGACCCGCTCGACCCCGAGTCCGAGCCCAAGTCCGAGTCCGAGTCCGAGCCCGAGCCCAAGCCCAAGTCCGAGTCCGAGCCCGAGCCCGAGTCCGAGTCCGAGTCGCTAAGCCCCTTCGGGGCTTAGCTCCAATCTATTTTCATTTTGGCCAAAAGTTGGTTTCTTATTCTCACCTCTATGTAAAATCCTCCCACATGGCACCCTCCATTGGGCCTCAACCCATGTGCATCTCTCTATTCCTTCATAAGTAACATATAGAGATACATATTGGTGTGATTTTCCGATGTGGGACTATCTTTTAACAATAGAATGTTGTGAACACACACAACACAAAGAATAAAACACCAACATATTTCTTAGTAAATAACTTTTTCAAACTTTTTTAAACCAAATTTAATAAATTTTAGGTTTAATTTTAACGTGATACCCTCCATTTTTCCATTTTTCAACTTAATATTCAAAACTTCGATATGCATCAACTTGATGTCCTAAAAATTTGACAAAACTACTCGCTTCATCACCCAATCCCTCCCCCTTTCCTTGCCCAAACCCCCACCCATTTTCAGCTGCACCACACCCGTCCCATCCCTACCCCACCTCTTGCTGTCATCGTCGCCGTTGTGCGTCGCCGCCGCCGCTGCTACAGGAGAGAGAGGGGATAGAGAGAGAAGACGGGATAGTTTTGTCAATTTTTTTAGGATATCAAGTTGATGTATACCAAAGTTGAGAGTACCAAGTTAAAAAATTGGATAGTTGAAACTAATAAAGTTAAATTTAGTCTCAATTTTAGGCAAGTTCTATGTACACTTCATATTTTACTACATGACTACCTTTGCTTCAGGACAACCCAACCTAATGTGATTTTTACTCAAGACAGTCCCAATTTTACTTTGGACTGTCCAACCCTTTTTTAGGACTGTCCACAAAATTGGCAGTCCTATTTTATGTTAGGACTGCCAACTTTGTTGACAGTCCAAATCCAAACTACCCAAATTCTTTAGGACTGCCAACAAAGTCCTACTTTATATTAGCACTGCCTACCAACTTTGTTGGCAGTCCAAATCAAAATATATAGATTGTCCTCAAATAAAAATTTGGAATAACAAATTTGTAAATAAATTTAAAAAATTGGACGGCTCTCAAGTAAAACTTGAGGTGCTAATAGAATTTGCCATATTTTATTATTCTGAACAGAAAAAACTGTAAATAATTTCACCACCACTCAGCCAAAGACCACCGATATTTCCTCTCTCTCTCCACTAATTATAATAGAAAACTTTAATACAGATGGATACCTCCATTGTATGACAAGTGGGCTCCCCTTTCACTTCGTAAAATGTGTTGACGTAAAATTTGAGGATGTGCCCACTTGTCAGAAACAAGATGATACCCTCTTTTGTATCAAAGTTTTACTCAAATTCCTCTCCCATTAACATAATATAATCCCCAAACCTTCCTTGTCACTACAATACATATGCTATAAATAGGATATGGTTCCTCTCACCTCCCTCTCCTCCTCCTCCTCCTCCTCCTTTTGCTAGACTCCTCCCTCTCTCTCTCCATATATATATCCATCCCTTCTTCTCCTCCTCAGAAGAAGAAGAAGAGAGAGAGAGAAGAAGAGAGAGAGAGAGAGAGATGGCTGGAGTCATCCAGAGCCAGGGGGGACTCCTCTCCCTCCACCCATCCAGAGCCCACCACCACCCGTTGCTCCGCAACCGCTCCCTCTCCCTCCGCTCCTCCTCCTCCTCCTCCTCCTCCAGAACCCAATCCCTCCTCTCCTTCCGAGCTCCATCCCGACAACCACCGCCACTCCTCAAACCCCTCTTCCGCTGCGCCGCCGCCGCCGCAGCAGCCGCAGACGCAGCGGACGAGGAGCCGAAGCCGAAGGAGAAGAAGAAGGTGCTGGGGGTGGAGGTGGTGACGCTGAAGAAGATCGTCCCCCTGGGGGTGATGTTCTTCTGCATCCTCTTCAACTACACCATCCTCCGCGACACCAAGGACGTCCTCGTCGTCACCGCGAAGGGGAGCAGCGCCGAGATCATCCCCTTCCTCAAGACCTGGGTCAACCTCCCCCTCGCCGTCGGCTTCATGCTCCTCTACTCCAGGCTCTCCGACGTCCTCTCCAAGGAGGCCCTCTTCTACGCCGTCATCCTCCCCTTCCTCGCCTTCTTCGGCGCCTTCGGGTTCGTCCTCTACCCCCTCAGCGACGCCATCCACCCCTCCGCCCTCGCCGACCGCCTGCTCGCCGCGCTCGGCCCCAGCTTCCTCGGCCCCGTCGCCATCCTCAGGATCTGGAGCTTCTGCCTCTTCTACGTCATGGCCGAGCTCTGGGGGAGCGTCGTCATCTCCGTCCTCTTCTGGGGCTTCGCCAATCAGGTCCAAACAAAACCAACGATCAATATTAATGCATGCTATTTTTTTTTCTTTCTTCTTCTTCTACTTTTGGCTGGTAGTAGTTTTTTTATGTGCTAACTTTACTTCCTATTCTAAAAGGGAAATGAAATCAATTCCTTGGCTTTTCCTTTCCTTCTGAACTCTTCCAATGAGAGTTTCTATCTTCCCTATTTTCTATGGAAGAAATTTATTTTAGAAAAAACTTCTCCAATGGTGATTTCTATCACCATTTCTATCCTAGGTGGCAATGATGTAAGATGGAAACTTTAGAGAAATTCTCCTCTCTCTCATGACAATCATTATTGGGCCCCACACCATTAAATTTGTACTTTTACTATGTGACACATAGGATAGAAATGGAGAACCATTGGAGAGTATTTTTGTATGTCTACAATTTCTATGTAGAAACTTTTCCAAGATAGAAATCTCCTTAAAAACCGTAGGATAAACTCAATTTTAGAAATCACCATTGGAGATGGTCTCAGGAAATTACAATTTCCATTGATTTTCCTTTCGGATGTTTCCCAAGGAATTTGGAAAGAGAAGTGAATACTTCAAGTTGAGAAAGTGATTCATTCTTTGGATGGATGAAATTATTTTTTCCCCTAGTTTTCCTTCCATTGGGAATCACTTTTCTTTGGCAACCAAACATAGGAAATTAATCACTTTCCTTTCCCAACTCCATGATTCCGCGAATCAAACGAGGCCCTAGAGTTTCTACATAGAAATTACACGCTCTGCAATTGTTCTACATTTCTATCCTACCTGAAAAAAAAAAGATTTAATGAGGTAAGACCCAATATTAATTAATGGAGAATTTATTTTCCATCACCACCATATATGATGGAAAATTGTGAAAGAAATCATGGTTGGGAGAAGTTTTTTTTTTTTTTTCTTTTTCTTTCTATAATGGATTTCTAACATAGAAATAGTGGAGATAGAAACCCCAACTGGAGATGGCCTTAGGCTTGATCCCGGCTGATAGCAGACTGCTGTCGTCAAAAGCTGCCCTAAAATTAAACTAGCTTTTCATTTTTATTTTTTTTGATAAGTTGTTGTTACCAAGCAGCATGGAACCCTGTCCAAGGACTAGTCCTTCGATCAGCCGTCAACTTCTCTAGTCCTTTTTTTGTTTGTTTCTTTCAATGTGTTTCATGTTGCAAGTATTGTGTAGTAGACCCACCCTTGGGATTAATCTGTTGGTCTCTCTGAGACCTCTATGAGGTTGCTATATTATGAAGCTTTAAATTTTCTGCTGAGAACTTATTTTTTGTTTCTTTTGTCAACGAGAAAGGGAACATCATGGAGCCCAGTTATAAACATACTTCTCAAGTAATTTATGGTTTAAGTATCTTATTACAAAAGATGACTGGCCATTCATTCTTTCACCTACATCTAATAGTTGTAGTTCTCTTTCCTTTATTTATGTATATTGTTCAATGCTAACCAGAAAGAAATCCTTATCCTTCATCTGGATGAACTATTTTAATTCAAATAAAATCATTGCTTTGCCATTTTTACTTGTTCCCGAACAGGATTACAAGAATATATGGTCCATCGCATTGGTAAAAGATAAGCTATAAAATTATTGACCTTTTCCTCTTCTCTTTCCCCCTTTCTTATTATTATCTATGATCCTCAAAGAGATCCTTTTACTTTCCATCTGTAACCTGTTTGTGTGTGTGTGTGTGTCCGTGTGTCAAAGCCTCCTAGCTCGAGTGGTTAAGAGGTGGAGAAATAAGCATCCTAGCTGGCTGGATGGGTTCTTACAAGCCTTCTTCTCCTGCATTTTCCTGATGCTGCAACATCAATCATTTGTTTTATTTGTTTCTGATTTTGTTTAGTCGACTTTCACTAAGTCATAATTAATAGGGTAGAATAGCGTAATAGAATTGCTTTCTAGATCCTTGATACATTCTCAAAGTGAAATTCCTACAGCCTAACTGCCATAGGTAGCAACTTTCAAAAGTGTGATAGTTCATGATATTCATGTGCTTATTAAACTAATGCATAGTATTTAAGTGCAAATTAGCCTAACTTTTCTTAAAGAAATATTGCCCTTGCATATGTTCTGGCTACAGCACTGCGATATAGTTAATGTTACCTCTATTCCAAGCATTGCTAGTTTGTTCCTTCCTCACCAGTCTGCAATTATGATTAGTCTTTTGATTGTGATTGAATGTTCTATTCTTTTCTAAATAAGTTGTGGACAAAATGAAGAGGAACACAAAGAAGGTAAAATATTATTTCTGTCCATGAAAAACGGTATAGATTCACTACAGAAAGATGATTCTTTGTATGCAATAAAAATGGAAGTGCATCTCAAGTTACTAAGAATTGTTATTCATATTTAATTTATAGTTGTGGCTAATTATGTCTTGCCCGCTGCAGATTACCACTGTTGAGGAAGCCAAAGAGTTCTACCCTCTATTTGGCCTTGGAGCTAATATCGCCCTCATCTTCTCAGGGCGCACCGTAAAGTACTTCTCTAACATGAGGAAGAATTTAGGTCCTGGGGTGGATGGTTGGGCAATATCCCTGAAAGGAATGATGAGCATTGTGGTGCTTTTGGGTCTTGTAATCACTGGAATCTATTGGGGAGTCAATAAGTTTGTTCTGAATGACCCCTCTCTTCCAAGGTCTGATCGTAAGAAGAAGAAGGTAGGGTCACAAACTTATCTCCTCTGATTCCTTCTGATCCTTCCTATGTCTCTAACTCTTTAGCATATATTCATGTGCAGGAAAAGCCAAAACTAGGTATGAAAGAAAGCTTGAAAGTTTTAGTTTCCTCTAGGTATGTTAGGGATCTGGCAACCTTGGTGGTTGCATATGGTATCAGCATCAATCTCGTTGAGGTTACATGGAAATCAAAGCTCAAGGCACAGGTAAATGGTCTTTTGATGGTGCACCTCTTCACCCTCCTTCCGATAAATAAATTTTATACGACAACTGAAAGCTTCTGATACTTTGACAGTTCCCAAGCCCCAATGAGTACTCATCTTTCATGGGTGATTTCTCGACTGCCACTGGCATTGCGACTTTCACAATGATGTTGTTGGGGCGTGTAATCCTGAGAAAATTTGGGTGGGGAGTGGCGGCCATGATCACACCCACGGTTTTGCTTCTCACTGGAGTTGGGTTCTTCTCGCTTTTGTTGTTTGGTGAGCCATTGGCACCTGTGCTTGGGAGGCTGGGTATAACTCCTCTACTCGCAGCTGTATATGTAGGTGCCCTGCAAAATATTTTCAGTAAGAGTGCTAAGTACAGCTTGTTCGATCCTTGCAAGGAAATGGCTTATATTCCTCTGGATGAAGACATGAAGGTTTGTATGCATTGCTACTTTACTAATCATCATTTTTTTCTATTTAAACATGTGTTCTAGTATTTCTAGCTGTGAACATGTAGGCAGGATACATTGGGGACTACCACAAAATCGGTCATCATCTAGATTTATGTGTATGCATTAAATTATATGACCGAATTGGAATTGTTGATTTATTGGTTTACATGATCTTCTTACAGGCCACAGTTTGGGATCCTAGAAATTTTGTATACACTATACTAGATAATACACCAAAAGTGTACACACTTTCAAGATCTAAGTAACATGAGAAGCAATGCAGTCACTACATTTAAACCTCTAAAATTTAATAAGAGTACTATTGTACAATAAACCCTCTTCTCACATCAAAACCTAAAAACAAAAGAAAAGAGGAAATATGACAAGAAAGGAGATGGAGGAAGTGTACACTACAACCGCCAAGTTGTACCTTGTTGCACTAAGTTCTCTGTCGTTACCATCTCACAGCCACTCTCAATGCCCTCAAATCCCCTTAATATTAGGTTATATAGGAAGATAATTCTAAGTATAATATGTTAAATTGGGTCAGTTTCCGGAGAAACAAAGGTCCAAACTGGATTCGAAATCTGAATTAGGTAAATGATTCTGGATTAGATTTAGCTCATTAGTATCCAGACTCGAATATACCTTGCATTTTTTTTCACCTGACGACAGTCCAAATATTACTTCACTGTTTGTTAAGAAGTTACTTCTCAAATCATCTCAAAAACATATTCTTATATATATATATATATATATATATATATATATATATATATATATATATATATATAAATTCCTAAAAACATATTCTTATATATCTTACAAGGCTTTTTTAACACAATGTTTTTAGATTTATGAACTCAATAAATATGACCTCATCCAAAATTAATTCATTGTAGTTGAGTGATATAAAGTTTAGTATTTTTTTACTTTAATATCTTATCATGTATAAGTATAAAGTTAAAAAGTAATTTTCTGAAAGGAAACTTTCGGAAAAAAACAAAAACTGAAATATCCAAATAAGGTACCAAAAGTTGGAACTTGTTTCTTTATTTCTTAGACAAAAAGACCTACTTTCTTACCCTTGTTAAAGTTGTGGCTTCAACCTGATCATGCTAGATGATAAGCCTAAACATGGTTTTAGTTTGGACAGCCTCACTTGTTTTAGTCTCTGACTCTGCCACTACACCAAAAAACTTCATAGTTGTGATGAATTGAGATTATATATTTATTTATCCCAACAAGTTGATCATGGTCGGTTAGACCAGGAAGAGTTTGTGTGTTTGTATGTGTCCCCCATGGAAATATGTGTAAAATATTCCGTGGTTTGTTGCGACAAATGCTGGTTTTTATTCCTCCAATCAATTTACTAGAAATATCATCACAAAGGGAAGGTATAAGTTGTAAATAGTGCCCTTCTGTTGACCTTTCACTTCTTGTGTAAGGAGGTGATCTTAGGATTTCCTGTTGCTATGTATAATAATCTCTGCATCAAAATCAATTTTGTTCAATATCTCCATTGCCAATATTGTCGTGCTTATTATTTTTCATCTGACTGCAGGTTAAAGGGAAGGCGGCTATCGATGTTGTCTGCAACCCCTTGGGAAAATCGGGAGGCGCCTTGATCCAACAGTTCATGATTCTGACATTTGGGTCCCTTGCGAACTCGACTCCCTACCTCGGAGGAATCCTTCTTGTGATTGTTCTCGCGTGGCTTGGTGCAGCAAAGTCTCTAGACTCCCAGTTCTCGCCCTTGGCTAAGCAAGAGCTCGAGAAAGAGAAGAAAAGGCGGAAGACCTTTGAACCAGTTGTGGATGTGAAAGAGGCGGCGAAAGGAAAAGAGAACGGTCCCATTGTGGAACCCGTATCGACTGAGAATTCGTCAAATGGACCGGCGCTGGGACGAAATTTGGCTCCAGAATCAGAGAGTTCGACAGAAACCACCACTCCGAATACTCAATAAATAAAGCAGAGGTAAAGGAGTCGGTTACTTCGGTTTTGATAGGGAAATAAGTTTCTGTTCGAGTATGTGTGTACTTGTTGTAACTTGAATCCTTTGTTGTACTTCACCATTTGTTTCTAGTGTTTGAAGCTAAAATAAAATTTAGAGCAGCCCAAGGATACTGTTAGTTCTTTGCTGGATCACTATTGTACACCTTAGGTATTCAACATCTGACAGCATAGTAGAAACTGTTGGATTGTATCTCGTTTCATTTCCTGTCGAGCGCTCAAATGGAGGGTGACAATGGAGCTGGTAATTTAGTCCCACATCGATTAGGAGGTGGGATCATGTGGTGTAGATAATTGGGATTGGTTCGGGCCTTACATGAGAATTGGTGTAGATAATTGGGATTGGTGTAGATAATGGGCCAACTTCGGTTCGGGTCACACCGTGCGTCTAACAAGTGATATCAGAGCCTATAGTTACGGGGCTAGTTTGGACGGCTCTAGTTGGTTCGAGACAGATGGTGCTGAAAGTTCATGTGTATAATCGGTTGGTTCTGTGGTCGAACGGATCCACGAACAAATGATAGCCGGGTGTGCTAGGTTGTTCGGTCAGCGGAAACGAGCTAAGATGGAGATTGTTGGATTGTATCTCGTTTCCGGTTAAACGTTCAAATGGGATGGTGACAATGGAGTGGTTCAGGCCTTACATGAGAATTCTCTTTTAAGACATATGGGTTCAATTCTCCCGGTTCGGGTCACATCGCGTTCCCAACAGAAACATGTCTCAAATCAAAACATGTACCCTGTATATATATATATATATATATATATATATATATATATATATATATATATATATTCTCGTACAAGTCTGTGAAGAGTTGACCATTAACCACAAATGGTTATCAAACAACAACTTGACCAAAATAATCTGTTGAATAAGAGGAAAGTAGCAAAAAAAAAACTGATATAAATTGTTTTCTAATCTGGTTTGCGCCTATTTTGGTGGACAAAACCACGGTTGTTCAAAACGAGATTTAATCGTCTTCTGCGTCGATTCGTTTTAAGGAATCAACAAGCTCTGATTGCTGAAACAATCGAACTTATGGTTGTCGAAGCTAGCCTTGAGCATTGCTGTAAAATATACTTGCTATTGCTATATAGAGAGGAGCTATTTTTGATTTTTTTTTCTTCTTCTTTTCTTCTGTGTTCTCCTTATATAGACACACATTGTCAGTTACAAGACTGAACACTCAACCCAATAACAATGTCGGCTAACATTCGGGAGTAACTTCCGGAGTGGTCTGTTTGAAACTGTACGACCTGCAGCAACGGGGCTAGCAAAATAGTTGACGTGGATCTACCGCAACGAGGCTACCTGCGTAGCTAGCAACGAGGCTACTCGTGCTGTTCCTGTTCCTGTTCCAGCTTCGCGCTCGATGCGAACGTACAAAGTGCACCACTTTGCATCTGCGTCCTAGTCGAAATGAGAAATAGTGACAACAATAATCGTTAATCGTAGAATTTAAACCTTGCTCACTAGAAAAACTCCCACCACTCTAAATGTACTTGAGCTAACACACGTGTATAAGTTGATAAATAGATGATCAAATGTTGAAATACACATACGCAGAATTTGTTCTAGAATGAAATAGTGGGGAAAGAAAATATCCTGAACGAATCACGGTTGGTGTAACAAAAACCCCATGGGCAAAATATCACCAAAGCATGCAGAGCTCTTGGTGTTTTGTGCTTTTGGGTGCTTACTTCCCTCCCGGTTGGTTCTCAATGAAAGGTTATCCTAGCTTCAAAGCAAGTGCAAACCCGGAGAAAACTTTGATGTAGTAGGCTGTGTTGGGTTTTTGGCTTTCCTTTTAGAAACTTTAGTCCCACATCGGAAAAATCAAATAGGTTGTATCTCTATATATTAGCTTTGCTAGTTTAAGAGATGCACATGAGGTGTGGAGGTTCACATGGGTGTGCCATGTGGGATTATTTTCTAAATGGAAAAAAGGCTAAAATTAACAATTAAAGCATTCATGCTTTTTGCTCTTGGAAAATTTATTTCCATAGGAGCTAAGCCCCTACGGGGCTTAGCGACTCGGACTCGGGCTCATGAGGCGTAATGTGGCGTTTTGTTGGCGCACGCAGTGTGCCCAGTACGCGCAGTGTGCGCAGCGTACGCAGCGTGCGTAGAGTGCGCAGTGTACGCAGCGTACGCAGTGTGCGTAGAGTGTGTAGTGTGCGTAAAGTACAAATTACGCTGGTGGCACAACTTCCAGCAGAACGTGTCCTAGCATGTTCTGAGCAGTTGCTCCATGTTCGGGATGGTTACTACCACGTCCCTAACATTGTGCTAACCTGGCAGTTGTTGCAGGGGCTTATATAAGGCCTCCTCCTTCTCTCTCACAGGTTAGGGCTAATGCATAGGTAGTAGACAGAAAGTTTACAAGTGCTTAGAGGCTGTGAGAGAGAAGAGAGGAATTGTACCAGCGTTACGTTTTGCACAGGAGTTCAAGTTCATCCGAGGAGTCAGAAGAGCAGAGTGTTTCAAGTTCTCCGATGAACTTGCTGGTTCCTGGAAGCTATTCGTGTGGGGCGAATAAAGCTTTGAGCAACGGTGATCATTCACCCCAGCAGGAGTTTTTTTCCACCTTTCGCCTGTCACTTTCTTTGTTGGTTCTATCAGGATTCTATTAACGCACCTTCGGTGAAGTGTTAGTGTTGATATTATCATAATTCTGTTTGTGCACCTTCTGTGAAGGGTAGCACTTGTGGGATTTTATTACGTACCTTCTGTGAAGTGTTACGTTCTGTGCACCTTCTGTGAAGCGTAGCACTAATTGAAGTTTCCATTACGTACCTTCTGTGAAGAGTTACGTAATAACGATTGTTTGTACAATTGTTACGATATTTCAGTTTTCCATCGAAAAAATTGTGCCCCGGCAATAACAATCTCAAAGCTTTATCGCTACGATGGAAAACATTAATGTTTCACTCTTCAATTCTGACTTTTGCAAGTTAGAAAAGTTTGATGGGGAATATTACCAAGTCTGGAAGAGGAAGGTATATCTCATCCTTCAACTCAAAGACGTAGATCACGTGCTTCTGGAGGAAGAACCTACTGTTCCAGATGTTGGATCTGCTGCCGCAATCATCGCGGCTACTAAACTGCAAGCAAAATGGAGAAAGGAAAATAGTATTTGCAGGCTGCTAATCCTGAATGCTATGGAAGATTTTCTTGCAGAATCCTATTCTAAAAAGAATATCGCTAGAGACATACGGGAGTCTCTAGAAAAACTCTACGAAGAAGACAAGAACTGCAGTAAAATATTTGTGGTTGAAAAATATCACAAGTGGTTTTTTGAGGGCGAAAAGTCTATGCTGCCGCAGGTGAAGGAGTTCCTGAAACTGCGACAGAAGCTGGAAGACGAGACGATGCCCCTCCCCGACAAGTTTGTTGTTGGAGGGATTGTCTCAAAGCTCCCCGCTGGGTAGAGCAAGTTCTATACAAACATGCATAGGAAGAAGCTTGAGATCAGCCTTGAAGATCTCTTACAGAAAATCTATGTTGAGGACCAGATGCGGGCCCAACTGAAGGTGGACACACTGTCCAAGCAATTGGCTAACGCCAATCTGGTTCAAACCAAGGAACCAAGGGGAAAGCAGGCGGCTTTTCACAGCAAGAAGAAGGACCCTGACAATCTAAAGGTCAAGGGAACTTCTTTCAAGAAAAAGAAGCCAAAGTCTCAAATGTCTTGCTTCAAGTGTGGCAAGAAGGGCCACTTTAAGAATGAGTGCAAAGCAAAGACCAAGCAATCAGAGCAAGGAGAGCATAGTAAGGTATCTATGATCACTGATGTTGTTGCTATGATTGTGCAGGTTGATGCGGTAGGGACTGATTCTGACTGGTGGGTAGACACTGGAGCCTCCTGTCATGTCTGCTCCAGTAAGGAGTGGTTCACAACCTACACACCTACTTCTGAAGTGGTTGTGATGGCGAACCAGGCACAAGCTGAAGTACTCGGGATTGGGACAGTGGTATTGAAGCTGACTTCTGGCAAGTCTCTGACGCTTCAAGGCGTGAAGCACGTACCTGCTATCGCCAAGAACCTGATCTCAGGAGGCCTACTCTGCAAAGCAGGCCTCAGGATGGACATCAATGCTGGCCAGATGGTGATGTCTATCAAGGGAACATATTTCGGGAAAGCTTTTTATACCGAAGGAATGTTCAAGATTCAGCTTGTAAATCAGTCCAATGTAATTAATGTAATTAATGAAGTCACTCCTTCTGCTTATACTCTTGAGTTGTGGCATAATAGGCTAGGACATGTTCATTGTAAACGAATAAACAGAGTGTCTAGTCTAGGGCTTATCTCCAAGTGTGGGGGTAAGGTAGAGAAATGTGAAGTTTGTGCTCAAACTAAGATCACAAGGAAACCCTTTTCTCGGGTTAATCGAAGTACAGATCTTCTGGAGTTAGTACACTCAGATATCTGTGACTTCAAACAGTTCTCTACAAAGGCCGGGTTGAAGTATTTCATAACCTTCATCGATGACTTCTCAAAGTATGCGTTCGTCTACTTGCTGAAGGATAAAGACGAAGCATTCGAGAAGTTCAAGGAGTTCAGAGCCGAAGCTGAGCGACAGACTGGACAACAACTCAAAAGAATAAGAAGTGATCGAGGTAGGGAGTACAGGTCTCATGAATTCGCATCGTTCTACAAAGAACATGGAATTGTCAATGAAAGAACGGCTCCGTACTCTCCTCAATCTAACGGAGTAGCAGAGAGGAAGAACAGAACGTTAACAGAAATGATTAACTCAATGTTGTTGACTGTTGGTCTTCCTAAGTGCTACTGGGGTGAAGCTGCATTGACGGCCACTTTTATTTTAAATAGAGTGCCTCATGCAACTTTAGACGTTACTCCTCATGAACTCTGGTTCAAGGTCAGACCTAACTTGAATGTCATTCGAGTGTGGGGGTGTCTGGCATATGTCAAGCTTCCAGATCTGAAGATTCAGAAGCTTGGGACAAGGACTACAAAGACAATCTTCTTGGGGTATGCCGAGAAAAGTGATGCTCGGAGATTTCTTGATATTGAGTCAAATCATATCATTGAATCTCGCGACGCAGAATATTTTGAAGACAAATTTGCTAGGCACAAGAATATTGTTCTTGCGGATGTACCGGAGAATAATGAGGGTGCGCAGCAAACTGAAGTCTTCAATGAAGATGTGGTCCAAGAAGATGTTGAAACAACGGTTGAACCAGAATAAGCTGAGCCGTCAGTTAAGCGTGTGAGGAGGCTGAAGGACTTTGGAAGTGACTTTGTCACCTATCATGTGGAAGCAGATCCGCTTACCTATGATGAGACGATGAAGACCAGAGACGCGGTTTTCTGGAAGGAGGCGATTGACAATGAAATTGATTCCATCACCTCAAATAATACTTGGGTGTTGGTTGATCTTCCTGAAGGAGCTAAACCCATCAGATGCAAATGGATCTTCAAGAAGAAGATAAAAGCAGACGGAACTATTGATAAGTTCAAGGCTAGGTTGGTAGCCAATGGGTTTTCTCAGAAGCAGGAGATTGACTATTTTGACACGTATGCTCCAGTTGTCCGGATGACCACTATCAGGATATTGATTGCTCTTGCAGCAATACATAAGATGGTGATACATCAGATGGATGTGAATACGGCTTTTCTAAATGGCGAGCTGACCGAAGAGATTTACATGCAATAGCCAGAGGGATTTGTCATCAGGGGTCTTGAAGATAAAGTCTGCAAGTTGGTGAAATCCTTGTACGGTCATAAACAAGCTCCCAAGATGTGGCATGAGAAATTTGATAAAGTTATAAGGTCAAATGGCTACATGGTCAGCGATACGGACAAGTGTGTTTACACGAAGTTCGCTGATGGAAGAGGTGTGATCGTTTTTCTGTACGTGGACGACATGCTTATCCTAGGTACGGATATTAGCTGTGTTACGGAGACAAAGAAATTCATCTCAAGCAAGTTCAGTATGAAGGACTTGGGGAAAGCTGATGTGATCTTAGGGATCAAAGTCATCCAGACAGACACTGGACTAGCGCTGTCACAGTCTCATTATATTGAGAAAATAATCACTCGTTATGGGTATCGGGATCTTCCAGGGATCGATACGCCGTACATGTGTGATCTGAAGCTGAAGCCTAATTCAGGGGAAAGCGTCAGGCAGCTGGAGTATGCAAGCGTAATCAGAAGTTTGATGTATGCTACTAATGCCACAAGGCCTGACATAGCTTTTGCCGTGGGAATGCTGAGTCGTTTCACGAGCAACCCAGGTGTTGAACACTGGAAGGCTGTGAAACGGGTTATGAGATATCTCAAGAAGACTCAGACATATGTACTGTACTACAACGAAGATCCGCAGGTAGTGGAAGGCTTCAGTGATGCCAGCTGATGCTCAGATTTGGAGAGCGAGAGGCCCACAGGTGGATATATTTTCACAATGGATGGAGCTGCTATATCGTGAAAATCGAAGAAGCAGACTATGCTCTCACGGTCATCCATGGAATCTGAGTTCTTTGCTCTTGATACCGCAGCCAAGGAAGCAGAATGGCTTCGGGAGCTCATGTATGATCTTCCAGTGGTTGGGGCGCAAATACCGGCAATACCGATATACTGCGACAACCAGGCGACTGCGGCGGTGGCATCAAATGACCTCTTCAACGGAAAGAAGAGGACTGTGCGGTTAAAGCACAGGGCAGTACATGATCTTATTAAGAGAGGTATAATTGCAGTTATTGATGTTCGGAGTCAGGAGAACCTGGCGGATCCGTTCACCAAGGGCCTCAAGCGCCAGCTGGTCGATGACACAGCTTGTAAAATAGGCTTGAAGGCATTCTGATATTAGTTATTGTATTCCTACCATAAAGTTTTATGCTATTAGTTCAAAGATTTATCTACTAGGCATCTAGCTTTTGGTTCAAGGGAGGACCATTAATTGGAAGAATATCAGGAACGGTGGGTACATGTTCTATTGGGCATGGAGAGGTTACGGACCTACAACCACTGTTGTCTACTGTTGTTTTATGCGGAAAACGGTTCCTGTGGGAAAGATGGCTTAATTGCCTTAATGAGTTCTCAGGTAGAGTGAATGCCTGGTGTGCTTTACAGGAAGCACGGTAGAGCAGCACTACAAGGAGTGAAACTCCATGCTACAGTGGGGTGACTCCACAATGAGGTTCCTATATGTGGGGTGCTGCCCAGGAATAGGATAAAGCCTCGACTTAGCAGGCCAAGTCACAGCGGCGTAGCACCGCAAATAGGCAGTTAGCCTAATACTGTATGTTAAAAATAAAGAGGGGTGTAGTCAGCACTACAAAGAGGAGGCGTTCCTCATGTTACAGTGGCACGACACCACGATGAGGTACCCGTTTAGGGATAAAGCCTCGGCCTTGCAAGCCATGTCGCTGCGGCGTAACACCGCAAGGGAGCCTAAGGCTTCATGCTGGGTAGTTTGGTACTACAAAGAGGCGGTTGCCTCATGCTACAGTAGTATGACACTACGATGAGGTTCCCGGTACGGGGTAAGGCCTCGGCTTTAAGCCGTGTCATAGCGGCGTAGCACCGCAAGGGAAGCGCAAAGCGCTTCATGCCATGTCTCTTTATAATGAACTCACCTATAGTATATGGACAAAGAGATATCAGGCCGTCTCTTGAGGGTAAACTTGTAGACGCCCAAAATTATACACTGAAACCAGGCTGGCACAGGGCCTTTAATGTGTAGCCAAAAGCACACGTAACTACATTATGTGAGTGGAAAGAATTTCAACTATGATGCAGAATTCAAGGCTTAGTCCATTCTTGTATTATAGTCTGATTTTTGACCCATGCGGGAAGATTGAAGTCGTCAGCGACATCTCTCCTAATACATGATGGACAGTTACCGTGGGGAACACTTATACTCATATATAGAGATATGTGGGGGATTGTTGGGTTTTTGGCTTTCCTTTTAGAAACTTTAGTCCCACATCGGAAAAACCAAATAGGTTGTATCTCTATATATTAGCTTTGCTAGTTTAAGAGATGCACATGAGGTGTGGAGGTGCACATGGGTGTGCCATGTGGGATTATTTTCTAAATGGGAAAAAGGCTAAAATTAATAATTAAAGCATTCATGCTTTTTGCTCTTGGGAAATTTATTTCCATAGGAGCTAAGCCCCGTAGGGGCTTAGCGACTCGGACTCGGACTCGGACTCGGGCTCGGGCTCGGGCTCGGGCTCGGACTCGGACTCGGGCTCAAGGGCTCATGAGACGTAAAGTGGCATTTTGTTGGCGCACTTTGCACTTAGCACGTCAGCATCGTCGCTATGCGCATAGTGCACTTAAGTTGCGCTCGTTACGCGAGCCACTTACGCGACCACGTTGCGCGGCCCGTTACGCGAGCCCAGTTACGCTGGCCCAGTTATGCAACCCAGTACGCCCAGTACGCCCAGTACGCGCAGTGTGCGCAGCGTACGCAGCGTGCGTAGAGTGCGCAGTGTACGCAGCGTACGCAGTGTGCGTAGAGTGTGTAGTGTGCGTAGGGTGCGTAAAGGGGCTGTGTGCGTAAAGTGCAAATTACGCTGGTGGCACAACTTCCAGCAGAACGTGTCCTAGATGTTCTGAGCAGTTGCTCCATGTTCGGGGTGGTTACTACCACGTCCCTAACATTGTGCTAACCTGGCAGTTGTTGCAGGGCTTATATAAGGCCTCCTCCTTCTCTCTCACAGGTTAGGACTAATGCATAGGTAGTAGACAGAAAGTTTACAAGTGCTTAGAGGCTGTGAGAGAGAAGAGAGGAATTGTACCAGCGTTACGTTTTGCACAGGAGTTCAAGTTCATCCGATGAGTCAGAAGAGCAGAGTGTTCCAAGTTCTCCGACGAACTTGCTGGTTCCTGGAAGCTATTCGTGTGGGACGAATAAAGCTTTGAGCAACGGTGATCATTCACCCCAGCAGGAGTTTTTTCCACCTTTCGCCTGTCACTTTCTTTGTTGGTTCTATCAGGATTCTATTAACGTACCTTCGGTGAAGTGTTAGCGTTGATATTATCATAATTCTGTTTGTGCACCTTCTGTGAAGGGTAGCACTTGTGGGATTTTATTACGTATCTTCTGTGAAGTATTACGTTCTGTGCACCTTCTGTGAAGCGTAGCACTAATTGAAGTTTCCATTACGTACCTTCTGTGAAGAGTTACGTAATAACGATTGTTTGTACAATTGTTACGATATTTCAGTTTTTCATCGAAAAAATTGTGCCCCGGCAATAACAGGCTGTATCAAAATTTTGATACAGGCTCTGTATGATAGGTGGGCTCTCCCTCTTTCTTCGTAAATCGTGTAAACAAATATATATAATGGAGGCCCACCTGTCATACAGAGGCTGTATCAAAATTTTGATACAGCCTACTGTATCAAAGTTTAGCACTGCAAACCTTAGCAGGAAGTTCGTTGGTCACGAATATCAGGTTGTTGGGCAACAAAGGAAGCATTGATAGGCACATGCAATTGATAGGTATCGACATTAACGCGTGTCTCGTTTGGTACACTATAATATAATCGTAATCGCAATGTAATTAGATAAAAAAAATTTCTCTCCATTTGATTACATTGCGATTACAATTACATTATAGTGAACAAAAGTGTAAAATCTTTTCACAAATCTGAAGAATTCTTGGAAGAAAATGCCTTTTGGACTGGCTTGGGCGTGTCCGCCCAATGTCCACGCTCACGTGGCAGCAGTCCATCGTCCTTCCTGCTAGTACCGGACCCACCTTCGAAATTCTAAGCTCCCCTCCCCCTCCAATGGAAAGCGGATACGTGGCAATGGACAAGGACGAGCATGTCCAAAGGACGGACTAAATAGCAACGTCCATTCTTCGGACTCACGAGAGTTTAGAAACAAAATCGACTTCGAAGCGTATTTGAGACTTTTCTAAAAAAGCAATATTTGTGCTCCAATAGATAAGGATACAACAAATGCCCAAACGCACGCTTCTAAAAGAATGCTTGGAATGAATCAATTTTGAAAGAAAATACCTTATTTAAAATTTAAATGGATAGAAAAGTCTCCCTTTTACAAGTGAAAGTATGCAACTTTCACATAAAGACACGTGCTTTCTTAAAATGACTTTTAAACCCCCCCAAAAAAAAAAACTAAGGTCCAAAGTCGGATACAAAAGGGTTAGTTTAGAAAATATATGAGTTCGCCAACAGAAACTCAAATTAAGAACTCATTAAAAGTGTGTTTATTTTTCTCTTTAGTCCTTTAAAAAATAAAAATTGAGATGCTTCCATAGTCGATTTCTGAAAATTCTCTAGTATTTTTGAATATATATAACATGTCCAATAATTGGGCTAGACACCTTGCCCCACGTTTGCTTTGTCCATTCATATTATCTACAAACACGTGGAAATTAGTATGGGACCATTCCTCTTCTTCAATAATTATATTACACCATCCATCAATCACTCCCAAGTTTGTAATATTGTTTTGCGGGATATTTAATAATAGAGCCTCAAATATGTATATAAATTAGAATTTGTGTCTTGAAAATGATCAATACTAGAGTTTGGATTTCGAAATTACAGTTCATTAGTCCACGTGATTTTAAAACCTAAATTTTAATGTTGGTCATTTTCGAAATCCAAATTCTAATATCCATCCATATATATATATATATATATATATATATATATATATATATATATATATATATATATATATATATGTCTGCGTGGGGCAGAATGAGGCGTCCGTGTAGCAAACTCAGTGCACGGTCGTCGTGCGACGGATCGGGGAATCGTGTCACGACCCGAACCCAACTAATTGGGTCGAACCGGATCATGCCCAGCCTGCACTGTTGTTGAGACGGCGGCAGTAAGCTGTCCAGTAGCAGGTAACCATACAACAATACTATATTTGTCACAACTCAAAATTCGGAAATTTAAAATTTTATTAAACTTTTACAATGAAATGAAAGATACAACTTAAACCATTTTCTACATACATCAAGAAGAAAAGAAAACTCTAGGCAAACAGCTCATCAGTCTCGAAATCCTCGTTTTGGGATCGCGGAACAAAGCCTCATCAGTGATACCTAAAATGTTGGGTCTCCAGTCAGGAGGGAGCAAAGTAAAATTTATGCTAATTTGACAATTAAAATAATAATAGAATCATGCACTTTTAAACAGTTTTGAAATCAACAAATAAGCAGTTACAGTTTTAAAACAGTTACAGTTCTGTGATGTGAATAGGCAATGAAATATGACCGGCTTGGGTTTGTTACAGTAAGATACGGCTTATCCCCGTGTGTATGAGGGGTAAGCAAATATAGTTACAGTAGTTACAGTAGTTTGGATGTGGTCATACTCATTACACTACTCCCCCAGTCCCCAATAGTTACAGTAGTTACAGTCAGTGCTCTCAGAGAGAGTTCCGTGTTGCATCGTGGTTTAAACTTGCATTAAAATGATTACTAAATAATTGTAAACTAACACAAAATGTACTTGCCTCAGGTTTGACTGGACTAGAAAGGTTGATACGTCGGGATGGAAGTTCAGACTCTTCCTCGAAATCCTACATTCGATAGGCTGTCTCAAAAACCAAGAATCGTCAATGCTAACTAAGCTAGTTGCAATCTCTAAACTGTTTCCTAGTCAATTTTAAATCTTTTAATTAACCAAACACAGAAAATACGATTATTGTGCGTTGATTTAATACGAGGGAAAATGGTCATTTTAACTTTGAATTCGGAAAACATCGTCGCTGCCAGATTATTTTAGGAAAATTTGGTATTTTCTATAAATATAAATATAAAGCTAATTTTTCTTATTTAGTGAGAAATACGTGACTTTTAATTAAATAATAAACTTGTCAATTTTAGATGAGAAAATATTAATTAATTTTATACAAAAATACTTTTTAGTCAATTTAATCGTTAAATAATAAAAACTCGCAAAACCAGAAAAGACAAGAAAATCTAAGCTATTACAGTTACAGACCACAGCCAGCTGGGCTTATGCCCATTACAATTTATTTACATAAATTGAAATAAGATAAGACTGACGTTAGTCCTAAACTGAAAATATTAAATAATATTTAAACAGAAATTAAATATAAAAATAAAGTAAATCATAAGTCTCAGATATGGTCCGATCCTCATCTTGGCTAATTGCCTCAACGTCCGGGCGGGGCCGGTTTCGTTTGCACTTAGCCGGGTCCATTGACCGATACGGTCGTCACCCAAAATCAAATATCGAATAAATTCCGAAAATCATTTTAAATTTATTTTAAAAATAATTCAGGATTTACGGAAAAATCCGGCAGCATCTCCTCTGTTTTTGGTCAACCCAAAAACTGGAAAATGGCACCGATAATTTCCTGCAAGTCCCAAACCAGGGAAAAACCCGAATTTATATATATAAAATATCCACAACCAATCCACAGAATAATCGGGACGACCCGAAATAATTTCGGAAGTCCGATTCCAATTCCACAAATCACAGAACGTTCCCGAAAAAATCCGAAAAGCCAACACATACTAAAAATCCATTCCCGAAATATTCCGGGAATCCAAAATAATTCACAGGACCTTTCCGAAAGTCCCGGAAAATTACGACGTCGCTAAAACCGAATTTTCAAAGGGAATCGGGGACCATTTCATCATCGACTGATAATAAAAAGAGCGGGACGGGGGGTTATACCTCAGGTTGCTCGGCTAGAGCTCTCAGATGAAAATAATAGGAAGAAAATAGAGATTCGGACAGCAAAATAATCCCGGGACAGCGCCCAAAGTGAAATCCAGCTCCTGGTCGGGAACAGAAAGTTCCAGAACGCGGATCGAGGTGCTGGGGCGGCAGCGGACAGTGGCAACGCTGCCATAGAACAGCGGATCGGGGCGCTGTGCTCGGCCGGGGACGAAGGGGGTCGACGCACAGGGGGTGCGTGAAGCCCAGCGGTCGGATCGAGCGCTGGGGGCCGAAGAGGATGGCCGGGGCGCGTCGGGGGAAGTCGGCGATGGGCGGCCGGAGTTGGCGCTGCGCCGGGGAGGGCGCCGCGCGGGTCCGCGGGTTGGGCGGAGAGAGCTCGGGCGCGCTGGAGGGGAGCAAAGGGGGCTGGGGCGCTGGCTCGCGGATCGAAGAGAGGGGCTCTGCGAGAGGTTCTGGAGGGAGTGGGGTTTGTTAGTTCTGGAAGAAGAAAGAGAGAGAGGGAGAGTGTTGTTCATACTGAGAGGAGTTGAAGAGAAATGAGTTTATAAGTAGAAGAGTGGGATGGTGGTGAGTTTTAAAAGGAGAGTAGTGGTCTGGTGTGTGGTGAGGAGAAACATACGTGGGAGAGAGTTGAGGGGAGGGAGAGAAAGAATAGGGAAAGAGTGTACGTGTGTGGAAGAAATGAGAGAATGCTGGTCCCTCATGGACCAGCTCCTCCAAATTATTATTATTATTATTTTTTTATTATAAGAATAACTATCAGACCAAGTCAAATTTGGAAAGAGAGGAATAGGATTGGGTTTGGCTCAGACCTGGGTCTGGGTTGGGACTCGGGTCTGGGTCTAAATTCCAAAGATCCATGTTATTATTATTTTTTTCGAAAAACATTTACAATCAAAAATATATAAATATAATAATAATAATAATAATATTAGAAATACTAATAATAAATACTAACACTAATATTAATTAATTACGAGACATGGGTTTCACAATCTTCCCTCCTTAGAAAATTTTGTCCTCGAAATTAAAGGCAGGGTAGGAGAATCAAACAGGTACGGGTACTACACTCGTAACTCAGGTCCAACAATAAGAATTTCCAAGGCAGTCGTGGATGAGACGGTTTATGATATCATCCATGTAGAAAAAAAATACAAAAGCGAACCAAAGTACACGAGGTTGATCAGACCATCATGCACCGGTCCTGCTTAGACAATATATTAGTGGGTGCACCCAATAAAATACTGTCATGATCAAGCTTGATAAAGAGATAGCTTGCAAAACTAGGCTGACTTAGCAGCATCAGTCAAGTTTAGAACGAAAAGATAAGAAGTAGGAGTTTAAGTGATGGCTCAAAATCTGATCTTCTTCTCACCTCTGACTACGCTTGCAACTGGTTTCTCTGGCACTGAAAGGTTGAGTCCAATCTTCAGTTCTGAATTATCCAATATGGGACTCGGATCCGGAATGTAGCGTCTGAGCTGGCTCAACTTTCCTGTTCTGCTAACACTGATCGTTCCTCTGGTAGGAGAAAATCTTCACAAAAGACGCTATCTCCTTCTTCAAACTCCACTGATTGACGATGCTAACTTGGTAGTTATTGTAAGAAAACTCTACCAATTTTAAATGATCTTCTCCAAGATCCTCCAATTTCCAAAACACAAGATCTAACATATCTTCAGGCGTCTGGATTATCTTTTGATTGTCCGTTGGTTTGTACTCCATAAATCCGGTAGGGGTGCCTCTCGTACAATGCTGCCAACTTCTCGGTGAATAAACTAACCTTGAAGGGAATAAAGTGTGCTGACTTAGTCAGTCGGTCCACTATAATCCAATTGGTGCCCTTTCCTCTTTGGGAACAAGGCAATCCTTACTCAAAGTTCATTGTTATATGCTTCTACTTCCACTCTGAATTGTCCAGCGGCTGCAACAAACTTGTTGTTCTCTTGCTAAATTCCTCATGTTGACAAATTCACATCTAATCCCATACCTGGAATTGTCCTTCTTCATTCCATAGCACCAATCAATAGAGGCATATTCCGATACATCTTATTAGCTCCTGAATATATGGAATACTGCGACTGGTGTATTTCTTTCATCAACTCGTTCCTCCGTTTGTCAGCCGATACGTAAAGTCTCGTACCATTCTTCAGAGTTCCACTGCTGATCAATTTAGAAACCCTCAAATGTTCCTGCCAATACTTGATCTCTAAGCCTGCAAAGTGCCTCGTTTGAAACTACGTCCTCTTGATTTTGTCCATCAGCCTCGAACTTCATCAATACTGAATCAGCATCCAGCTCCGTCCTTCTATCTCCAGGTAGTATAACCTCCAGTCCAAGCTTCTCGACGTCTTCTAGTAGGTGCCACTCCTTGGTTAAGAACATCGCCACTGGGTATCGACTAAGTGTATCAGCGATCACATTAGTCCTACCCGGGTGGTATAGCGGGTCGATGTTGAAATCCTTCATCAGCTTCAGCCATCTTCTTTGTCTAACATTCAGCTCTTTCTGAGTGAAGACATATTTCAGACTTTTTGTAGTCCGTATATATTTTTACTCCCTTTCCATAAAAATCATGCTTCCATAGCTTCAAAATAAAGATAATTCCAGCAAATTCCAAATTAGGTGTGGGATAATTCTTCTCATGAGTCTGTAGTTGCCTAGATGTGTAAGCAATTACTTTTCCATGTTGTAGAAAAACGCAACCCAGTCCTTTTCCAGAGGCATTACTATAAATTGAGAAACCACCGGTTCCTGCGGGTAGCGCAAGGATTGGTGTAGTGGTAAGTCTCTTCTTCAGCTCCTCAATGCCGCCTGGCAATCTTTCGTCCAGATGAACTCTTCATTCTTCCAAGTGAGCTTCGCCATCGGCTCAGCAATCTTGGCGAATTCCTTCACGAACTTCCGATAGTAGCCAGCCAAGTTCAAGAAACTTCCGAATTGAACTTGGGGTATACCACTTTTCAACAGCAGCTATCTTCCATCGAAATTTTTTCTCTTGACAACATGGCCAAAAGTCCACCTTGTCAAAGAAAATCCACGTTCAGATAACTTACCATAAAACTTTTTTTTCTTCAAAGTTTCCAGAACTTTCCTCAGATGTTCTTCATGCTCTTCTTCAGTCTTCGAATATATCAGAATGTTATCTATGGAGAAGATAAACTGATTCAAATACTCATGAAAAACTCTGTTCATGAGATTCATGAACACAGCAGGAGCATTTGTCAGTCCAACGTCATGACCAAAGAAAACTACCCATACTTGGTGTTTGAACGCCGTCTTGGAAATGTCCTCCTTCCTGACTTTGATTTGATGGTAGTCAGATCTTAAGTCAAATTTCGAAAACACCCTAACTCCACACAAACAGATCAAACAGATCCTCGATCCGGGCAGAGGGCACTTGTTCTTTAGTGTCTGGTAATCGATGCACATCCGTTGTTCCATCCTTCTTGGACACAAACAAGATAGGTGTTCCCTAAGGTGAAGTTCCATATTGGATAAATCCTAGAGCCTTCATTGATCTGGTCCTTCATCTTCTTGGCCTCCTTCGGGTTGACTCTGTAACATCCTTTAGAAATAGGGAAAGAGCCGGGGACTAAGTCAATGGTGAATCCTATGTCTAGATCTGGGATAATCCGGGAAGACTATCAGGAAAAAAAAAACATCTGCCATAAAGGTGTAACTAAGAATTTTATTCATGTGGAGAATTACAGCAAAAATTCTTATGATTGATCTAAGGTCACCCTGTTACAACAATAGACAATGCTATTCAGCAGTCCTAGGTATTAATCCTCATGGCTCTGGCTCTTGCATGAGCAGTCTCCAACTGCTTCCTCTTCTATGAACCTCGAGTCTGCATCATGCCTTATAGTAGGAGGCAGGGTCTGCTGGATAGGAAGAGAGTCCCTAGGTTGTGGCCTAACAGGTGTTGCTGGGATAAGTATTCTGGTATGATGGAAAGATAAGGGGCAATCCTTTACCCGATGTTCAGCAGATCCACATACCAAACATTTCCCCAATCTCTTACGACAAATATTGGCTTGGTGACCAGACCATTTACAGTAGTCACAAACCAATAGCTTCTTACGATATAACTGCCTGATAGGGCTCAAAATGTCTTCTAGATTCAGGGGTATCCCTCCTAAGACGAGGTTCTGCTCCAACTTGGTTTAAGATAGCTAAGGCTACAACCTTGACGTTCTTCATGTCTTCTCTCGTGATATTCATCTGTTCCTGCTGGGCTTCATCCTGAGCTTTCTGGAACTCCAGGATTTTTTGAAATAAGGCAGCCATTTGGAAGGTGTTTGCTGGTACTGGTGGAGCAACAGGAATGGATAATCCACCAAGGGAATGCAACTCAGTTTGAGAAGATGTAGGAATCGCCAGTGTAGTAAAAACTTCACTGGATGCATTATGTGGACGGTCAATCAGCCGCGAGGGAAAAGACCCTGGACTTGGTTGAGGAGATGGGGCATGATCCGGAGATGACACCTCATCGCCAGCAGGATTGGTCTTTTCCTTGGTTATATTCTGGAAGGTTTAGGGTGCAAACATAAGCAAGGTATCCTACCAGTCTATAATCAAACAAAAATATTTATTTATATATAATTCGGACCTATGTTGTGACAAATCAATGTTCTAGTGTTCTAATTGTTTCTAGGTATATTTTTCTAAGTTGTTGTTCTGACCTGCATGGGCCACCACTAAAAATATGTCACGACCCGATCCCAACTAATTGGGTCGAACCGGATCATGCCCTGCCTGCACCGTTGTTGAGACGGCGGCAGTAAGCTGTCCAGTAGCAGGTAACCATACAACAATACTATATTTGTCACAACTCAAAATTCGGAAATTTAAAACTTTATTAAACTTTTACAATGAAATGAAAGATACAACTTAAACTATTTGCTACATACATCAAGAAGAAAAGAAAACTCTAGGCAAACAGCTCATCAGTCTCGAAATCCTCGTCTTGGGATCGCGAAACAAAGCCTCATCAGTGATACCTAAAATGTTGGGTCTCCATTCAGGAGGGAGCAAAGTACAATTCATGCTAATTTGACAATTGAAATAATAATAGAATCATGCACTTTTAAACAGTTTTGAAATCAACAAATAAGCAGTTACAGTTTTAAAACAGTTACAGTTCTGTGATGTGATAGGCAATGAAATATGACCGGCTTGGGTTTGTTACAGTAAGATACGGCTTATTCCCGTGTGTATGAGGGGTAAGCTAATATAGTTACAGTAGTTACACACTACAACAGATATGGGATATAATAGCGTGCTCTGAACGTTGTAGAATGTCTATTATAGCATATTGCGTCCGCTATAAATGCCCCCGCTATAATAACCCCATGTACACGAACGCTATAAAAGTATAGCGTTCCAAAACGCTGTTGATGGTTTATAGCGTTTACGGCCGCTATAGAGCATGTATTGCGTTTCGAAACGCTGTAAACTGCTTATAGCATTTGAGAACGCTATAGAGCTTTAATAGTATACATGAACGCTATTCATCAGTTGTAGCGTTCATGAACGCTATAGACCTTTTATAGCACTGGAAAACGCTGTATAGGTTTTATAGCATTTTCGAACGCTATAGCTTGTTAATAACATTTGTGTGCGCTATAAATGTGTTATGGCGTTCCTGAACGTTGTTGAGGTATAATAGCGTTTCGTTATATATATGCTATATATCTGCATTTCTTTCCTGCTATTATATTTGCAACAATAGCATGTCAGAATGCTATTACAGAATGAAAATTCTGTATTCGAAAATTTGCAGAATGCAGCCCACAGTTACACAAAATACAGGTATTCAAATGTTTAAATGCGAATCAATCACAGAATCAAGTAGTACCAAACATATATAGAACAACGAAGTAGTACCAAACATTCAAAATCCTTAATTTCTCCATGTAGAACAACAAAGTAGTACCAAATATTCAAAATCCTTAATTTCTCCGTGTAGAACAACGAAGTAGTACCAAACATATGTCCAAATATTAAACATTAACAGTGTATCAGCTACATATATCCCAAAATATTGACTGTCTAACATTTAGCTCCCTTCGAGCCTATCCACAATCAAAACCCCTCAGAAAGCATCCTCTTCCTTCATCCAACCTACACAAAAAATAGGGAGAATTCATTAGTGTAAAGAAAAACCCATCTCGAGTGCGTGCATTTTTAACTGAAGGCCTTACCAGTGCACTAAAGATCATTAGTGTAAGGAAAAAATCATTAGTGATGCCTATACAAAAATAGGATTAATCATTAGTGATGCCTTACCAGTGCCTTACCAGTGCACTAATACAAATCATTAGTGTAAAGAAAAAATTACTAGTGATGCATTACCAGTGCACTAATTGGAAAAAATCATTAGGCTAATGATACAGTAGAGTATAAGTCCAGATTATGCCTTACCAGTGCACTAATACAAATCATTAGTGTAAAGAAAAAATCGATTATGCCTTACCCTTGCTGCCCATAACAGAGCCCACCCCGACTCCTAACATCTCACACTGTCACAACCACTGACAGTGAAAAGCTTATATAATCGATTATTGCAAATGAACCATAAGTTACAGAGACCAATTAAACCCATAGATTATTGCAAATGAACCATAAGCTTATATAATCGATTATTACCAGTGCACTAATTGGAAAAAAATCATTAGGCTAATGATACAGTAGAGTATAAGTCCAGATTATGCATTACTAGTGCACTATCAACATGTCTCTGTACGTACGTCCTGATGGATATTGGCTACCTACAATTTAAGAATAAAATTACTCTCTTCTTCCTTGTATATATATATATATATATATATATATATATATATATATATATATATATATATATATATATATATATATATATCAACTAATTAATTCATAACCTGCTGTATGTATATACATTTCATGCTCAATATAAATTTTCTTGTATATCCCAATTTCAACTTCATAGCTTGTATGTATATGCATTTCATGGTAAATATGCACCATCTCCCTCAACCCAAAGACTACCTAAATCCATTCTGCAGTCTTTACTAGCATGTGATGTGACATCTAGATGATCTGAATGTGGTTTAGTCTCAGTATTAGTACTACTAAAGTCTCCCCGCTCGGAAAATAGTTTTCCTCAATAGAAGGTTAGCTAGGTTAGGAGAGGATACATTAATTATATATAATTGAAACAAATGTTTTTCTTTAAGTATGTTGACTGCATGTCTTTCCTCAAAAGTAAAAGTTCTCTAGCTTCCTAGAAAGTTTGGGAGGGGAGGATGCATGATAATTCAAAAGGAGTGCTTAATTTGGAACAACTTAAGCCAGATGCATGCATCATGTACAAAATGATCTCACAAATTTGTATCCCAAGCTAAAAGTAGACTAATAAAATCTAGCCTCATCTATTACTGCAACCAACCAACCAATATATATATATATATATATATATATATATATATATATATATATATATATATTAATTCCATGTAACAAAACAGTATGAAGACCAATTCTTCCTTTTATTAGCCTCCCTCTAGTTTCAACGTCTTAGTTTCTCTGTTGACTGAGGCCTCTGATCGGTGTGTCTTCGGGTGTTATCCCAACTATTTCTGAACCCTTCGTCGTACAATTATCGGGTAGCCCTTGAGAGTTCGGGTTGTTGGAAAGTGAACCAACTTGTCTTTCTCCGCCACATCCCAGCTGATGTTTTCAAGGTAAACTTAGTCAGGTTAAAATCAACAATATATATAATTAATTATGACTTTGGAGAGAGATCAAACAACCAAACTATGTTTATATATGTTAAAATATTCTTCTGATAACGGATTCGTATCACTTGACACGACACGCAGATAGACAGACACCAATGTATGTATGCATTCAGAAATAGGACTTTAACTAATTGTACTAGTATATATTATGCCATACCTGAAACAGGTAACAAGGTGGTGAAGAAATACAGAGATCTCAAGTCTTGCGAGATCGTAGCCAGGACATAATCTTGGCCCCCCACCAAAAGGAGTGAATATGCCATTCCCATTTCCCTTCTGCACGCGGAAATTCAGAAATTCCCACCAAAAATATATAAATACTAGCTAGATTCATCGATTGATTTAATTGGCAATGATCGATCGAGAAAATGACGTATTTTAGGGAAAACAAAGACAACTACGTACATTTATTTACCTGCCATCTCCAAGGATTAAATGTGCGAGCATCTGTGAAATTCTCAGGATCAAGGTGCACAGCTCGAAATGAGGCAAACACCTTGCACCCTTTCGGTATTGTGTACCCTGATAAAACCAGATTTAAGAGTTGAGGATATGTACAGAAAGTGCTTCCGAGAGTTTGCTAATGAAGAAAACATGATATGTCACATGTTTCTAATGTAGTTTATTTTTCTATAATTGCATATTGCTATATATTGGAATCAATCATTAAACTAACTAATCAAAGATCATTTGGGCGAAGACCTTTATAATGGACGTCTGTCATCGCTCGCCTGAACACTCCACTGACGATGTTTGCCACTCGAAGTGTCTCATTGATTACCTGCAGTACCATCAAGCAGATCAATTAGACATAATTAGAGGTACAAATGACTTGTAGCTAGCTAGCTAGGACAAACAAGTATATATCAGGTATCTTACACACTGGGTGAAGGGCATGGACTTGTAATCAGTCCAATCCAGGGACTCTTGCTTCTTCCTGGCTCTTATACCATCATGTTCCTCCTGTACGTACGTAGTTGAGAATGATATATATAAACATGAGTAATGAATAATAATTCTACAATAGATTTGAAAGGAAAAAATATTCATGATGGATAGAGCCTATAAAGGAGCATATCCCGATGGAAAAAATACAAAAAAAAATCGAAATATAAAAAAATTAGGGTTAGGGTTTTGAAATTCACCTATGCCGACCGGTGGGATCACCTCCCTAGAGACTTGAATCTGTAAAACAAAACAAAAAAAATTAGAGGAGGAGAGGGGAAATATTAGAGAAGGAGGAGAGGAGAGAGTAATAAAATAGAAAGGAGTAGCATAATATCGCTAACCTAGAGGAGGTGAGGAGAGAATAACCGCGCTGACCTGCTGACCTAGATGTACCCGCACTGAGAAGGAGGAGAGGAATAGAAGACTTGCCTAGATGGTACCGCGCTCCACGTCTGCCGAGGAGGAGGAGGAGAGGAATAGATGACCTGCTGACCTAGATGGTAAATGAGAACTTTTTCTCCCAATCTTTTGAACAAATTTCGGGAGAGAGAAATTGGACGCAAAAGTAAAAAAATTTGGCACTATCTTCCAATAAAAGTAGCCATACCCTCAATTCCAATGACTCAGTCCAACAAAACTTTATTGTTTCTCAATTTATTTAGTATAAATATTCTTTTATTATTAGTGACTGATTTAGAAGTCCTTAATATTTTTCACAACATAATAAAAAGACACCTATTTTTTAAATTAATTATTTAAAAAAATTTACTGACGGAACAGTCTGTTATCGTTAACTATTCATTCCGTCAGAAATAGTATTACTAACTATTTTCTTAGTCCGACACAAATAATCTTTTACTAGTGACTGAATATTCATTTCGTCACTAACTTTCGTCGCTATAAGCAAATTTTTTTGTAGTGAGAAATTCGTTTCGTTTTTCATTCATGTACGTTAGGGTTTTTGCATTAACACAAATTTGTTTTTGCATTAACAAAAATTTATTTTTTGTTTTTGCATTAACACAAATTTGTTTTTGCATTAACACAAAAATACGTAAGGGTTTTTGTATTAACACAAATTCGTTTTTTGTTTTTTAAGGATGATAATCATACGCCATAGTATTAGGGTTCGTGAAACAAAACGGAAAAAAGCCATAAAGAAGAATATAAAGACTCACACACTATAAGATCCCTCACGAAAAACCCAAATAATCCCTCACGAAAATCCCAAATAATATATCAGTTGGTCGGTCGGTCTTTAGGATTTTCGTGAGGGAAGAAAGACAGAGAGAAGAAGATGGGAAAGAGGGAGGGTTTCGTGAGGGGAGCGATACCTGAGGAAGAGGGAGGGTTTCATGACAGAGAGAAGGAGGAGGAGGATTTCCGGAAGGGGGAGGGGTTTTCGTGACAGATCAGAGAAGGAGGGGGAGGGGTTTTCAGTTTGGCACGCAGATTATGAGGAGTTGAAGGGTTAGGGGAGAATACATTAAGATTTTTTCAAACATAAGACATAGCATTTTGCTATGGACGGTACCGATTTAATTTCTAAAAATCCAACGGACGGGATCGCCCGCTATCGAGAACACTATAAATTATACATCAAAACTGAATCGCTCCTATAACTTATTTGTTTAATATAAAATATAAAACTGTGTTGCTTCTTCCATGATTGGAATAGTAGATAGTTCAATTGTCAGCATTCGATTAACTCAGTTAACCGAACCGAATTACCAAATACCGAATTCGACCGAAATCGAATAACAAAAATTCAAACCAACCGAAATATCCCGTACCGAACCAAATCGAACAGAATAAATCTGTTCGATTTTCAGTTTATTTGGTTTAACCAATATTTCAGTCTAATTATAATTTTTTTTGTCAATATATATAGTAACTAAATATACAAAGATATATTTCATATATATATTACTAAATTTTCTTATTCGGTTTACCAGGGAGAGAAATTTTAGATAAAATTTCTGAAAAGTTAGTGGGATTAAACCGAAACCGAATCCCAAAACCGAAACCAAAACCGAAACCGAATAAGAAATTTTAGTATTTTCGAAACCGAAACCGAACCGAATTTTTTTTAAACCGAACCGAATCTCTTATTCGGTTAGGTTTGGTCCGGATTTCGGTCCAAAAACCGAATAATGCTCACCCCTAGACATACGGACATAGCAACATTTAGAAAAATTTATACCTTTAACAACGTTCAAAATATGCTATATAAAGTTCTGTTAACAGCACTGCATAATGAACGCTATTGATAATGACATTCTAATAGCAGAGGTTTCAACGCTATAGATAAACTGCTATTGTATGAACATTTAATAGCACTTCAATATGAACGCTATGGATGATTATATTATAATAGCAGGGAGGCTCGAACGCTATAGATAAACTGCTATTGTATTCTATTTTAATAGCACTGCGGAAGGAACGCTATTGATGATGACATTCTATAGCAGGGAGGCTTGAACGCTATAGATAAACTGCTATTGTATGCCCTATTTGTTGTAGTGACAGTAGTTACAGTAGTTTGGATGTGGTCATACTCATTACACTACTTCCCCAGTCCCCAATAGTTACAGTAGTTACAGTCAGTGCTCTCAGAGAGAGTTCCGTGTTGCATCGTGGTTTAAACTTGCATTAAAACGATTACTAAATAATTGTAAACTAACACAAAATGTACTTGCCTCAGGTTTGACTGGACTAGAAAGGTTGATACGTCGGGATGGAAGTTCAGACTCTTCCTCGAAATCCTACATTCGATAAGCTGTCTCAGAAACCAAGAATCATCAATGCTAACTAAGCTAGTTGCAATCTCTAAACTGTTCCCTAGTCAATTTTAAATCTGTTAATTAACCAAACACAGAAAATACGATTATTGTGCGTTGATTTAATACGAGGAAAAATGGTCATTTTAACTTTGAATTCGAAAAACATCGTCGCTGCCAGATTATTTTAGGAAAACTTGGTATTTTCTATAAATATAAATATAAAGCTAATTTTTCTTATTTAGTGAGAAATACGTGACTTTTAATTAAATAATAAACTTGTCAATTTTAGATGAGAAAATATTAATTAATTTTATACAAAAATACTTTTTAGTCAATTTAATCGTTAAATAATAAAAACTCGCAAAACCAGAAAAGGCAAGAAAATCTAAGCTATTACAGTTACAGACTACAGCCAGCTGGGCTTATGCCCATTACAATTTATTTAGATAAATTGAAATAAGATAAGACTGACGTTAGTCTTAAACTAAAAATATTAAATAATATTTAAACAGAAATTAAATATAAAAATAAAGTAAATCATAAGTCTCAGAAATGGTCCGATCCTCATCTTGGCTAATTGCCTCAACGTCCGGGCGGGGCCGGTTTCGTTTGCACTTAGCCGGGTCCATTGACCGATACGGTCGTCACCCAATAAATTCCGAAAATTATTTTAAATTCATTTTAAAAATAATTCAGGATTTACGGAAAAATCCGGCAGCATCTCCTCTGTTTTTGGTCAACCCAAAAACTGGAAAATGGCGCCGATAATTTCCTGCAAGTCCCAAACCAGGGAAAAACCCGAATTTATATATATAAAATATCCACAACCAATCCACAGAATAATCGGGACGGCCCGAAATAATTTCGGAAGTCCGATTCCAATTCCACAAATCACAGAACGTTCCCGAAAAAATCCGAAAAGCCAACACATACTAAAAATCCATTCCCGAAATATTCCGGGAATCCAAAATAATTCACAGTACCTTTCCGAAAGTCCCAAAAAATTACGACGTAGCTAAAACCGAATTCCCAAAGGGAATCGGGGACCATTTCATCATCGACTGATAATAAAAAGAGCGGGACGGGGGGTTATACCTCAGGTTGCTCGGCTAGAGCTCTCAGATGAAAATAATAGGAAGAAAATAGAGATTCGGACAGCAAAATAATCCCGGGACAGCGCCCAAAGTGAAATCCAGCTCCTGGTCGGGAACAGAAAGTCCCAGAACGCGGATCGAGGTGCTGGGGCTGCAGCGGACAGTGGCAACGCTGCCACAGAACAGCGGATCGGGGTGCTGTGCTCGGCCGGGGACGAAGGGGGTCGGCGCACAGGGGGTGCGGGAAGGCCAGCGGTCGGATCGAGCGCTGGGGGTAGAAGAGGATGGCCGGGGCACGTCGGGGGAAGCCGGCGATGGGCGGCCGGAGTTGGCGCTGCGCCGGGGAGGGCGCCGCGTGGGTCCGCGGGTTGGGCGGAGAGAGCTCGGGCGCGCTGGAGGGGCGCGAAGGGGGCTGGGGCTCTGGCTTGCGGATCGAAGAGAGGGGCTCGGCGAGAGGTTCTGGAGGGAGTAGGGTTTGGTAGTTCTGGAAGAAGAAAGAGAGAGAGAGGGAGAGTGTTGTTCATACTGAGAGGAGTTGAAGAGAAATGAGTTTATAAGTAGAAGAGTGGGATGGTGGTGAGTTTTAAAAGGAGAGTAGTGGTCTGGTGTGTGGTGAGGAGAAACATACATGGGAGAGAGTTGAGGGGAGGGAGAGAAAGAATAGGGAAAGAGTGTACGTGTGGGAGAAATGAGAGAATGCTGGTCCCTCGTGGACCAGCTCCTCCAAATTATTATTATTATTATTTTTTTATTATAAGAATAACTATCAGACCAAGTCAAATTTGGAAAGAGAGGAATAGGATTGGGTTTGGCTCAGGCCTGGGTCTGGGTTCAGACTCGGGTCTGGGTCTAAATTCCAAAGATCCATGTTATTATTATTATTTTCGAAAACATTTACAATCAAAAATATATAAATATAATAATAATAATAATATTAGAAATACTAATAATAAATACTAACACTAATATTAATTAATTACGAAACATGGGTTTCACAAATCGGCACCATTCGTCCACGGGTATAAGCGACAGGCCGACCACGCGGCCCGTCGTGCGGCGCTGCTGAGGGCGACGAGAAGACGTCCGCCATAAACGATAGCATGCTCGATCGTAAGGGCGTCGGCGATCGTCGCCAATATGTGCGTCGTGCGCATAGAACGGGCGGCTGGGCGGAATCGGTAGTCGCAGGCGACAAGGAATCAGTGGCCGTCGTACGGGCGGTCACCCTTAATCGTGGAGGGCGTCTCTTCGGCGTCGTGGGCAAAGCGAGGTGTTGAGTAACTGCCGTCGAAGACGGTGTGCTGCCGAGCGGAGCTCTGGAGCGCGCGGAGTGCGCGGGGTGCGTGTGCACGACGATGATGACAAGGCCAACGGACTACGTCCGTACTCCAAAAGTCGTTCCATACGACAGGCCAAGAATCGTGTGCGTGGGACACACGATTATACTGAGCCCGCACGCGTTGGAAAAAGAAATAAATATATATATATATATGTATATATATATATATATATATATATATATATATATATATATGAGATCCTATAGCCTAGTGGTTAAGAGAGATGCATGCGGTCCAAGTGGTCTGAATTCGAGCCCCAGTGGAGACGAGTTCGCCACAATTACCTATTACAAAAAAATATATATATATATATATATATATATATATATATATATATATATATATATATATATATATATATATATATATATATATATATATATATATATATATATATATATGAAATCCTATTACTAAATAACCCTTGTTTTGCATCCTTAAAATGTCATTCATTCACGAAGGGATCTCTTGAATCTTGATGGAACCTTTAGCTAGTGATTGATGGGGATAGAATGGCCAAATGTAACCCAACTCACACAAAAGACAAATCCAATAAAAGTCAGGCCAAGACATCGAGTACAACTAAACTGTATGGAGAGTACGGGAAAGATTCAAAAGCATCAAAAAGAAGAAGAATTGATGAATATTTTCATCCGCACATAGTACTTTTTCTTGGCAAATTATTTATACCTTTTCTATATTTTAGGTTTATTAAATAATTTTTTTTTACTTTAAAAATAATTATACGAACTTTTTCTATATTAGATTTTATATAAAAGTTTATTATACTAACCATCCTTATTTCTAAAATTAAATATAAAACATAAAAGAGGTCGTATAATTATTTTGAAACTAAGAGAGGTCCCTCATGAAACATAGCAAGGATTAGTGTATTTATTTCTTATTTTTTGTTATTGGATAAATATATTAATTTGTAATGCAAGACATACAATATTTGTAGACATTTTGCTAAATAACTAGACTTGCACCCTAAAGCTGGGTCCAGGGCGGGTTGATGGGCTGGGCTGTGGACCAGAAGAAGTAAAAAGAAATAAAATAATAAGTTTGGCTTCAGTTTAGGGGCTTTGGGCTGTCATTGTGGACCCATTATTGGGTTGGGAGATTTTTAGGTCAGATTTTAATGGGTGGGCTGGGCCATTGGACTCAGGCCAGGAATTGGGCCATATAATCAGCATGTATTTTTATATGGGGTTTGGTTAATAAGAATGAGTTATGGGCCAAGGGCTTGGGTTATTTAGTCTGTTAAAGTAGTAAATCAATTATTAGGTAGTATCATTAGATTGGTTAGTTAATTGATTAATTAAATTATTTTAGTTATTTTCTTGATTAATTAGTTATTGATTAATGTATTGTTAAAATAGGAAATAGAAATATTTGTTAGTATTTAGGGGTTTTCTATAATACCCTAGAATTCGCTAGACTAGAATCTAATCATTGTCCTATTATTTTTCTAGGTGATTTTAGCAATGACTTCCACCTTTGGATAAGACAAGTACATTCATTACCTCATGTTTCTCAATACATTATAAATGTTGTTTTTAATGATTGTCTAGTCATGTCACATATTGTGACACGATTTCGACATGACATAGTTCTAGTTATTATTCATATACTCTATTATCAGATGTGACTATTGCCTGATATTTACTGAATCTCGAGGATGGAGAAATACCAAGTAGATATGTGGGTAACATTCTGTTTCTGAAGAATAGTTCGACATACATTGCACGTATGTCGAGTCGTACCAATCTGAGTAAAATTAAGTCCAGCCGCCCACATATTGAAAACGGTCTTTCGACACATATAGATTGTTAGTCGTGTTCTTCTCATGTTTATTGTTCATTTCATGTTCCTATGACTAGTCGTGTTATCATGTTATGGTTCTCATAGTTTCTCGTGTTGCAGGTTCATGATCATGTCATCATTCAGTGTATCATTTTCTAGTTTTATTTCCTACATTATTTGCATGCTTTATTTTGCATGGTACGACATGTTGTTTGGATGTACTTTGCTCTCTTCACTACAACAAAAAGACCTATTAATGACGCTTGATAAGTGGATTTCATGACGGCTGATAAAAAAGCGTCATCAAAGTTCAGCAAGACTCCATTCTATGACAGTGTCCAATATAAATGTTATTGATAGTCTTTCAGTCATACGAGCGTTATGGAAAAAAATACCAAAATTTAAGTCAAAACCTCCACTTCCCCGCACTTCTCCCGCACTTAAGAAAAAGCCTAAACCAAGAAGCTCCACAGCTACTCCCCCAAGGCCTTCGAAGAAGCCCTATCGCTCTCCTGGCTCGCCTCCGCCGTCTGCCTCCTCTCCGCCACCCTCTCCTCTCTCCTTCACGAGCAAACCCTAATTTAAAGCAAGTTCCTCTACCACGCCACTCTCTTCTCTCTCCTTCCTCCTCCCGCAATCGTCCCCTTCCGCTGCTCCGACGAGCGGCGGCCCCGCGCTGACGTGCGCCCTCGTCGTCCTCAACCATCAACCAGTGCGTCCCCCGCTTCTTCCCCCTCCTCTGGAAGCACGGTTCGTTTCTCTCTCTGGTTTTCTTTTTTAGGGTTTGTAAAGTTCTCCCTTTCTCTAAGTTTTGGAGGTTTCTTTCTCGATTCCGTGTTTAGAGCAGCAAAGCTGCGCCTCTGTGCTGATGGCGGCGCCAACCGGGTCTACGACGAGTTGCCGGAGATGTTCCCGGACCAGGACCCTCTCGACGTCCGATTCAGGTGCGGTTTTGTCGCTTCGTTGCTCCTCGGAATCTCGATTCTTGGTTAAAGTTTGCATCTTGACTTTCGATTGCAGTTGTTTATTGCTATTTTTCTAACGAGTTGTTTCTATGGTGTGTTCTTCTTGGGAAAAAAAACCATGACATGGACGACTTTTAGCCTTTAGGTAGTAGAGAAGTGCACGAGTACAACACACGATCATCTGAACACGACACCATGTATAGGATACAGTCTCAATTGTTCGATCCTTCCTTGAAGTTTGATTTTTTTTCTTGGAATGAAAGTCTCAATTGTAGGTGTGCCGAAAACTATTGACAATGATATACTCCTGATGGATAAGACATTTGGTTTCGATACTGCTGTGGAAGAAGCTCAACGAGCAATCAACTCTGCATATATTGAGGTAATAGGTCAGGTCATGGTGTTCGGGATATTTTGGTACATATTCTTGTCACTTTCTTTGAGTTATTTCATTGACATGCTGGAGCTGGATTGAATTTTAATTCTGTGAATTGGTTTCAGCCTTGCTATATATGGGCTCTTTGTGCATAGCATAGAATTGGATATCAAAATTGATTGCTATGTCTCTGTAGGCACATAGTGCATACCATGGTATTGGACTGGTAAATTTTTATTGCTTTGTATTTTCAACAACTTGTTGTTGCTAGCTTTCTGTTTTTAAGAATTGTAGTCTTTATTTCATTCTAAGTTGTAGTATGAGCAGAGTCAATTTGCAGTCTGATTGCATAAGTCCAGTTGTATTTTCTCGGTTTTCACACACATTTGTATGATATTTGTAACCCGACTTGTTGTTATCTTTCTTATTACAGCAAAATGGAAATTATGATGTTATTTGGTTTATTTGGTCTTCCAATTAAGTATGGAACCAAAGTAATTTTAAGTTTTGAGAATGTGTATCATGCTTAACTCTTCAGAGTCTGGTTTGAACCCTTTGACAGTGGGTATCAGTATGTGTCACTTTATTCTTTGAGAGTGGGTATTAGTGTTTTTCTAGCATTTAGATTTTGGATATTTACCTACCTCTATGAGTTATATATACTACCAATTTTGGATATCAGTAGGTATCGATGTGTTATTTTCTATGAGTTGACTTCCTATTTCTATGAGTTATATTTCCAACTTTGGATATTAGTGGGTATTAGTGTGTTATTTTCTATGAGTTATACTTCCAATTTATATGAGTTATGCTTCCAATTTTGGATATCAGTGTGTATCATTGTGTTCTTTTCTAAGCTATACTTACAATTTCAATATATTTTGAGTATTATCTATGAATTAGGTGGGATTACTCCAACCCAGGATATCTTGATTGCCTAAAACACATGTTAGACAAGAAAGAGGAAGGTTGAATTTATTTTTCATGTGTTCTTTGAGTGCAATCTATGGCATTATTTTTTCATGTTTTATATGCGAATATTTATCTATGGTTTTGTTGGAAGAAGACTTATTATTCAGTTCCAATATTGAGTGGGCTATCCTTGGCTATGAGCTGCCTAGATTTTTGCTCCCATATTTATAGTATCAATGGGTTATCAGTGTGTTTCACTAATTTCAGCTAATTCTGCTGTTGCCTATCCCCATGCTGCTGCTGCCTATACTAATCAGTTTAAGATGGAATATTTTTTATATGTTGCTGCTGTATCAGTTTGAGATGGAATGGTTTTTATTTGCATTTAATCCAGTCATTATCTTGATCATCAACCGCTTCATTATTATCTATATGGTGCAAACTCCCTTTAGGTATCATCTACCTCTAGTAAGTAGAGATTGTGAACGATATGCCAAATTTTAGTTTCCATCACTTGTCAATTCACAGTTGTTTCCTTTATTTTGTTTGTCAATGAAATATTTGCATACGATCATTTCTCAATATGTTGGTTGTGCAAAAACTCAAATATAATTCTAGTTTTAATGCTTGCGATCTTGTTTAATATTTATACTAAATAATCTACTTAGTTTGGTCCTTCTTTTTTTCTTCCTATTTCAGTACATCTCCATGATCAAACCCATGTTATCGTTATTCTTAAGAAATTAACATATTAATATGCTAGTTGATTTCTTCCCACAAAAGCCATACTATATGTCACTAAACAAGTATGTCGTTTCATAATAATTTTGCTTTCTGCTTCTTGTGACCATCTGTAGAGTTACAACTAATGTTTTCCTATGCCTTGTTCTAGAATTCATGCTCAAGGTAGTTCTTTCCGACATCTTTCTCTTACATCGATCCATAATTTTAGTGTCCAATATATTTCGACTACATTTGTTGCTTAATAGTTTCTTGAGATGAGTCTTAATTGCAAGCAAGATTTTGCATGGACTGATACTTTACATTTTACTACAGGTAGATAAAGTAATTGTAGTATGTGTTGAAGGTGCTAGAGTTCGCTTTGAATGGACATGACTTCTCTTATGTTTTTACTTCTTGTTTTGTTAGGAACTACTCAAAAAGGATTTCTTGTACTAATATAGGAATACTCTTTTTTTCTTCAGAGACAATGACCTCTACTTATTGTTGCTGAAGATGTTGAAAGTGATGCACTGGCTACTCTTATCCACAAGCTTCGTGCTGGAATTAAGGTTTCGATTTTCTTATTTCAGAGTAAATGCTTCGCTTGTTTAGCTATGAATCTACATCCACATGTAGTTATCATATTCTTAGAATAAGAATCATATAATATAGGTTTGTGCCATTAAAGCTCTTGGGTTTGGTGAGAAAAAAAATCATGTTTGTAGGATCTTGCTGTTTTAACTGGGCTGATGTGTGTTGTTTCTTCTAGTTTCTGTTCCATTTGGCTAAAAGTTTACGTAATGCAATTCATAATGTAGTTTCTTTCTTATTGTAGCTCATAACTGATGAACTTGGCATGAATCTCGAGGAAGATATAATGTTTGTAGGAAATCCTGTTTTTGTGATCATAGCTAACTTTGATATGTGTATTCTATATAATGTTCACAATAAAATGTTACTATAGAACCTCATACATTTATTCGTTTGAGGAATTTGAGATGAGAAGATTTTATTTACCTAGACTTTTTGTCTCTTGTCATATGTTCAGGTGACAATTTCCAAAGATACTATTATTCTTGATGGAGCTGGTGACAAGAAGTCCATTGAAGAGTGATCGTAACAAGTTTGTTCTGTGCCTTACCTTCTATATAGTTCCATGCTTTCCTTTTTTTATTTTAATGGTCGAAAACAATTAGAATAGTGTTATTTTTATGATTATGTCATTGATGGTTACTGTTATGACATTTGAGGTCAGCAATTGATGCAAGCACATCTGATTATGATAAACAAAAGTTGCAAGAGAGGTTGTGAACTCTTGTTATATAGGAATGCTTTTACATAGTTCGATCCGTATTCTCTTATGTCTATACTCTACCCCTAGCTTTATCTGTACCCTAACTACGTACAGTCTCGCTCCTACTAACATGTGCATCAACTTGTCCTTGTTGCATGTCCAAATCATCTCAAATCAGTTCTTTATTTTTCACGAACTCGTGTGTTAAAATTATTATCTGATGCTCCTTGCAGACAATATGGAGTTAGAGAAAGCAAAGAAGTGACTATTGAGGGAAGAGTACAGTTTGACTTGCTTCAGGTCCTGATAATTTTTTTTATTATGTTGATCTCAATAAATGCTGAACCAATTTGTTTTTTTGTTCGTGTAAGAATCTCTTCGCATACGTATCCCTTTTGATGTGCATCATATTTGTGCACAGGCCATGCAAAGGGATTATAAGCTCAGTTCATATTCTTTGAATTCAATTTCTGCACACTTTCTTTCAGAGCAAGTAAGTCCATTTTTTCCTTCAACTATCTCAGTATCTATGGATATAATTTGAACTCATTGTCCTTAATTGGTTCATTACCCTCATATTTAATGCAATCCAATATATCTGGAAAACACGTCTTTCAGGATTTCAGCAATCCATTCGATATATTCAAGTCATTATTTGAAGGCATGGGCGGAATGAGAGGAATGGGCGGAAGCAGAGCTGCTCGCAACAATGAAATGTATGATGGTAGCTAAAGTACTCTATTTTGAGACAATGAAATATAGCTAGCTAAAGTACTCTATATCTGTGAGATGTTGATGTACCCTATTTTGAGACAATAAAATGGAGAATTGTACTTTATATTACATTTCAATATTTTATTGTGAATATGGATCAAAGTGGTTGTTTTTGAATTAAATTGAGCAGCGTTTGGAATGTATAACATGCAGTATAGAGCGTTATAAATGTGATACAATGACCATATACAGATCATCTATTCATAACGCTTTCAAAATGTCCTGACTTCTAAACCATATTAACTATTCATAACGGTTTTACATAAATATCCATAACGCTTTGAAAATAAAACGTAGCAGAAATTTAACCTATTAATGACATTTTTGGAAGAATTATCTATAACGCTTTCAAATACATTTATAACACCCGTTTTCATAACGGTTGGATTGGAAAAAAAACGTCATGGTTCTTAATTAATGACGGTTTTTAGCCGTCATTAAAAGGTATTTTTGTTGTAGTGCTTCCTAACAGGACTGTTGATATATTTGGTCATGTAGATAGCACATGGATTGAAATTTTTTTTGGAAGACTAGAAAATTAGAATAGGTTTTGATGTATCAGATGTTGTGGATGTAGTGGATATTACCGATGTACAATGATGATGATGAGGATTACCGGATTTGTCTACAAAAATTGGATATGTATGATGTACTAAAAATCAGATAGTGGACTGGTGATCGTGTGAGTGTGTGCTGGGTTATTTTTCGTATGTTAGTTATGTGATTGAGCCAAGGATTGATATCATGATCATTTGACGATTTATGAGATATAGACAGCTTATTACTATTGTTTCCAACAACGTAGACTGGGCGTGTCCGACTCGTGTCCAGAAACTGGAAGCGGGTCATGACACTTTCCTCTGACACTACCAAAATCAGTCAATTTAGTGACATTTTTAGCGACTCCATGTAAAAATGTCACTAATATTTAGTATATTAGCGACGTGTTTTATTAATGTCGCTGAACGTCGCCAGGAAAAAAAATTAGCGACGTTCAGCGACCTATAGTGACTACTTAAATGCGTATTAGAAAGTTATGTCGCTAGATGTCGCTGAACGTCGCTAATGTTTAGGATATTAGCGACGTTCAGCGACGTCCTTTGATGACGTCGCTGAATTTCGTCAAATAGGGCTCCCTGTTTCGACTTTTCATTTTTCCCTTCCCCCTCCCAAATTTCTAGTTCCCTCTCTCCTAAATTCCCTCGATCCCCCGCCCCTCCCGTATCCCTTCCTCCGGCCCTCGGCGACCCCTCCCCCCTCGGCAACCCACTCCCCCCTCGGCGACCCGACCCATCCCCCCTCGGCGACCCACTTCCCCCTCGGCCCCTACCCTCGGCGACCCCCTCGGTGCCCCACTCCCCCTCGACGACCCCCTTGGTGCCCCGCTCCCACCGGCGACTCCCTGCCCCTCTCCCACCGACGACTCCCTCCCCGTCGAGCCGTTGCCCCGGCGACCCCTCCCCGTCGAGCCGATGTACCGACCCCCTCCGACTCATGTACATGGATAAGCTTAGTAGGTTATAGTAATGGGAATTTTTGATTACTTGTTTAGTAAACCTCTAACTTGACTGCAGTGGATATATATAAAATTTCTGACTAAATAGCTGAGCTTGAATGGTTTGAGGACTGTGTTTCTACAGTCTAGAAATTCATACCAGGTTAGTGATGGTGATTTGCTCAGGTTGATATATGCTTCAGTATATACATCCTTGGTGGTGAAGGATAATTCGAGGGGAAGAACAGTAGTTTAGAAAGGGCTAAAGTTGAGAGTTAACACCAATTGGTTGTAATGATCCTTACCTGGGAAATAGAATGTCAACATTTATTGATACGAATGGTTGTGGAGATAACAAGTTATCTTGAGATTGAGCCATATAGATACTAGGAATAAGTATCAGAAAGGAAAGGTTTCCTATGTCAGGTTACAGCCTTTGATACTCTATTACATATCAGTTATGCCATACTTACATTAACTCTACTTTATAAGTAAACTTGAATTCCTTAACTTAATGCTTAGTTAACAAGTTGATTTTGGTCATAAATTGCTTAACAGATAAGAACATTGGTTAGATTGTTCAGGGAACAGTGAACTTACAATAGGTGGATTGGACTGAGAACTTGCAGGGTTTGCGAAAGTGATTGGGCAAGTGTGGGCTGTAGGATGGTTAGTAGAAGTTTGGGTAGCATGCCAAATATTAACAATGGAGTCGTTGACTGATGTTAGCTTTTTTTATAAAGCATAGGGTAGCATTCAGGACTATTATTATGACTATCTTATAGTTATTTTCCTTTAGCTAAGCTATACTATTTAGGCAATGTTACTACTTGAATGTTGACCAACTGACTACGAGGCCTATTATCCTAGTATCCTTGTAATAGAGTATCCTAGTATCCTTGTATCCTAGTATCCTTGTAATAGAGTATCCTAGTATCCATGTATCCTAGTATCCTTGTAATAGAGTATCCTAGTATCCTTGTTGTTTGTATCCTAGTATACCAGTATCCTCTAATAGAGTATCCTAGTATCCTTGTTGTTTGTATACTTGTCTGACAGGTTTTTCGTTATCACACATCTGTCTGTTTTTACATTTTTACTTGTTCTCCCTATCACATATATTGTTCATTATTAGACTTCAAATGGAGACTTGAGAGCTTCTCGTGATACATTATCGGAGGGCTACACCCTAAGGTCCAAGCCCGAGCTTGCTAAACTTTATACATAAGCCCATGTCCATGTTTGATATGGACACGAATCTACCAAATTTATTGATTAAATACTATGCTAAAGAGACTGATTAATATTGGCAAAAATACTGACATATATCACGTCTTCATATTTAAACCTTTAACTTGACAATGCAAGACTTTATTTTTTGACATGCTATAAATACTCATCTCTTGGATAAAGAGGATAGATATATTCATATGCATGTGTTTCAACGATGTGCTTGTATCTATCTTACAGAATTAACCTCAAATGGATATGGAGCTGAATTACTATCTGCGAAATCATTCGTGGATGTACAACCGTCATCCTGATGACATGTACGATATGCGGGATGAATTCATAGAGGGTGTACAACAGTTCCTGCAGTTTGCCAAGGCGTTCCCTTAGTACATGGACGGTACCAAAATTAAGTGTCCATGTGTGAGATGTCGCAACTTAAAATATCATCCAGAAGTGGAAGTCACGTATCATTTATACTCGAAGGATTTCACGCTGAATTACTATCAATGGAGCGCACACGGAGAACTTGTGTCCTTAGCATTAGAGTATGAGCCTTATGTGGATGTCTACAACCACACTGCTTACGACGATGGGTTGGTGAACATAGTTTTTGATGCGGCGGGGCCTAGTTTCGATCCGAACAATTATGATGCACCTGAGGAGGCACCGAACGCCGATGCTGCAAAGTTCATGGAGTTGCTGGAGAATGCAAGGACTCTATTATATCCTGGTTGTGAGGATCATTCACCGTTTGAGGTGGTTACAAGATTGTTGAGCATCAAGTCCGATTTTAATATGTTGCAAGATTGCTACAACCGACTTATGGAGTTGATTATAGAAATATTGCCTGAGGGTGCTAAGTTGCCTAAAGACTTTTACCGATCTAATGTAGAAGATGTAGAATTATCCAAAGAGGAAGGCGAAGCCGACAAAGACACAGATGAAACTGAAGATGAGGAGGAGGAGGAAGAGGAAGATGAGGTTGAGGAAGACGAAAAAGATGAATATTCTGAAGATGATTGAGAGAGATGTACTTTCATTTTCTATATGTTTCTTTTAGAATGTACTATCTAGACTTAGATGTTTCTTGTAGAATGTACTATCTGAACTTAGATATTTCTTATAGAATATACTATCTGGACTTAGATGTTTCTTGTAAAATGTATCATCATATGTTGTCTTGGTTATTATCTTGTCGTTGTTGTACTTTCATATTTCTAATGTACTATTATTTGTTGTATCTCATCATATGTTGTTATCAGGTATGACAGGTTGTCGCGGATCGTTCCGCGTGTTCCGACATGGGGCACGGGGTACTACTGGCAGAGGACAGGGTACTCCTTCGGTACCTCCTACTGGTACCGGCTCTGGATCCTCGTCGCCCAGTACTCCTGTGTATCGGACAGTACCTCCGCCTGCCATGTCGCTACGTCGCATATCTCCTGGGACGAGTAGTTCCAGGCCTGTGACTGCTCCGTCGTCTAGCGTTCCTCCTGCTGATACGACGATGGAGACAGATGAGCAGATGGAGGAGGCTGAGCCGATGACCGACCAGTATCAGGCAGATGATGCATGCGCACCTCCGGAGGAGACGAGGACGGAGATCTGGGCCGACGGTACAAAGTAAGTATTTTGGTTTATCATTTTTTTTCCTGTGTTTATCATAAATAAACTTTTCTCATGAATATAATATGTCTGTATAGATATCGTCCCTCGTCGGTACAAAGACGCCTAGGCCACTTCTTAAGAACTAATTATGGTGGTCCTTGGATAAACTACTCTGATGCTCCGGACGAGAGGAAGGCCTACTGGTTTGCGCGCTTCAAGGTTAAAATATATTTTCTTTTAACATGAATCATATAATTTTTGCATATTATATATAACTGATAAATATTTGGTTTGCACTCTTCTAGGATATGTTTTTCTATCCATCGCACCGGGCCAAAATGATCGAGGGAATGTTTCATGCCGTTGCTGCTAAGCTGATCCGCGACGCTATTAATGATCAGAAGACTCGTGATCGTGCCGGAAAGCCGATCCAAGGTTGGATACCCCTGAGCAGTGGACTATGATGAAAGCTCGATTCGACGAACCAAGGTACAAGGAAAAGTCTGAGAAGGCCAAGGCGACTAGGAAGCAGGGGTCAAAGTGGTACGGTGGGTCGATTCCGATGACGGAACATTTCCGTCGTTTGGTATATTTTTTTATTTCAGAAAAATTATTTTAATGCAACTCTGATAAATTAGTAAAAGGTGATATATTTAATTACAGGTAAGTAGGGGTGATGACGCCAATATGGTGACTATCTTCCTGGCCACACATCGGAAGAGCGGGAAGCTTATTGACGAGAGGACGGAGCAGGCATATGTAAGTATTACAATTCTATTTATTAATTTTAATACTTTGTGTTAGTTTTGATATAACTTAGTAAATATGCATGCAAATAGATATGCATGTAGTTAGTAATAACAAGTACATTAGTCATTAGAAGTTATAGAGTATCCATGCTTTCTAGGCCGAGTTTGAACGGCTTAAGGAGTGGGCGGCTGCTAGTGCACATGCTGCGGGAGAGGCCGGTACTTCCTCGCAGCCCGATCCAGCTCCGTCGGAGGACGAGCTGTGGGTGACCGCCGCTGGTGGTCTCAAGAGGGGTACATACTACGGTACGAGATCCTATAGCGCCCTAGTTGCGTCACAGTCCTCTAGGGCCTCCCATGCTAGTGTGCATGGCCCATAGCCCTCCCAGGAGTCTTCCCGAGTCCAGCAGATGGTAGAGTCTGTCCGTGATGAGCTGCTACGACGGATCTAGGAGCAGCACCAGACGGACAATACTGCGCTCATAGCACGATTGGATACGCTCGACCGCAGCATTATGGAGCTCAGGGATGTGATTGAGAGGACAGAGCGGGGCGTCACTGATCTTAGAGCGTCGACAGAGTGCAACGTGATGGATCTGCATGCATCACAGCTGTCCATGGGCGAGAGGCTGACGTTGATGCAGGATTCAATGGTTGATAGCAGTACAAGGGTGTTATCTACCATGGATTCCAACCACCAGCGACTAGCAGCATTGAAGCGTTATTATCCTCCGGGTGTGCCTTCATCGTCGTCGACTCCGCCGGCGTCACTACCTCTGACTCCACTGACGTCACTACCTTCTGCATCGGTGACGATTTTACGGAAGGAGTACGAGAAGTTACTATCCTTAAGGCGCGGCGGTGCCCCCCTCCAGATCCGCAGTAGTCCGAGTTAGGACTGTTTTTTCGTGTTTGTTTATGTTGTTTCAGTATTGGTGGAGGATTATTTGTTTGTGTAGACTTTCATTATTGATTGTTTTTTCATATGGATATTGGTTGTATACTTTGGATCGACGATTACCGACTTTGGATATTTTACTCTTTTAGACTTTCTCTTGTTTGTGTTGATACATATGTATATTGTGATGTACCGGTGTTGAGTGTTCCACCGAAGAGGTCGGCGAACCCAGGATGAAAATGTGCTTCTGTGTTTTTATTGTTATTTATTAAACTACATGAAGAAAATATGATTCTGTGGACATTCTGTTATTTTTTTGTTATTTTTTTATATTTTAGCGACGTTTAGCGACGTTTATCGACGTCTACCTGCGTCGCTAAACGTCAGTAAATGTCGCTAAATTACCAGGTATAGCGATGTTTACCGACGTTTACCGACCCAGCTTCCCTCTTCTGCAGAGTCGGTAAACGTCGGTAAAAAGTATCATACGTCGCTAAAATCATCGACGTTGACCGACATCAGAGAGACGTCGCCATTTTTTCGACGTGGTGTCGGTGAACGTCGGTGATTATCGATGTTTATTTAGAGTCGGTAAGCGTCGGTAATAGCGACGGTTACCGACGTTTTGCCTGTCAGCGACGTGGCTTTCTGCGACCACAAGAAAACGTCGGTAAATACGATTAGCGACGCTTTTTGTCATTTTAGCGACGTTTTCTGGCGTCGCTAATATGACCTATTCTGGTAGTGGTTAAATTCAGCGTTCCGTTAATTACTGTGCAAAGTGCATATATGAGAAGTAATTACTACATCATCTTACATATGCACTCAACCATGAAGGAAAATGACATCTTATTTTCTGTTTCAGTTCTTCATCCGTTATGTATGGAGTGACGATCACAGGCCAACACGAATACTGGGAGCCCAAAAGTCCGAATGCGGTAAAACCGTCAGAGGAGAGACCCAATCTGACATTACGCGGATCCGAAGCAAAATCTGGATACTCTCGATCAAATTGCTTCTATGCTTTCCCATCAGATGGGTGATCCAACACTCCTTCGATCTATTTCCATCTGTGCCAGCTCATATTTTTTGCAGTCTCCTTCACCATAAACAACCTCTGCAACCGCGACGTCAACGACAAGTAGTGCATTGGATCAGTAGGCTTCCTTGCACCGGAGTCCTACTTCAACTTGTTGCCTTGTAGCGATCAGCACCATAAAATTTGCATACATCTTCATCCTTGTCGTCTTTGTAGTACAATATGCACCCGTTGTAACATGCATCAATTTTTTCGTATCCCATCCAGAGAGATCTCACCAACCTCTTAGACTGGTAGAAGTCTGTAGGTAACTTTGCACCTACATGCAAGACCTCTATAATCAACTTGATGATTCAGTTGTAGCATTCTTGAGATATGTTAAAATCGAACTTGATGCTCAGCAGTCTTGTAACCATCTCCAACGGTGAATGATCCTCACAACCAGGATACAAAGGAGTCCTTGTATTCTCCAACAACTGCATGAACTTTGCAGCATCGGCATTTGGTGCCTCCTTTGTCGCATCATGATTGTTTGGATCGAAACTCAGCCCCGCAGCGTCAAAAACCATATTCACGCACCCTTCGTCGTAACCAGCGTGGTCATGGACATCCATATACGAGAAATTAGGCTCCAGTTCCGATGCTAAAGGCACAAGTTCTCCGTGTGACGTCTACTGATAGTAATTCGGCATAAAACCTCTCGAGTACAAATGATATGTCACATCCACTTCTGGATGATATGTCATGTTGCGACATCTCACACATGGACACTTAATTTTGGTACTGTCCATATACTGAGGGAACGCCTTGGCGAAAGGGAACGCCTTGGCGAACTGTAGGAATTGCTCTATCCCATGTATAAATTCATCCCGCACACCGCACATATCATCAGGATGACGATTTTACATCCATGAACGATGCCGTAGATAGTAATTCATATCCATTTGACAATAATTCTGCAAATATAGATACACATTATTCGAGTATATTCCAAATTGATGCATATAGACACATGAGTATCAAATGAGTGTCGTCACATGTTCAACAAGAAGGCCCCCTCTCTAACCCCCCTCTCTGACCCCCTTCTACTTTTCTGCTTCTCATTCGACTCTCTCAGCATCCTATTCCGTATCATATGATATCTTCCTCAATCTCAGCCTAGAGAAGTATGGAAATATTAATGTTAACCAAGGTTCATAGTATCGATATCAGTATCGGTATCGGAATCGGTTTCGGTATCATTTACGGTTGATACCGAAACCGATTCCGAATACGGTTGATATCGGAATTGGTTTCGGTATCATTTCGGTATCAATATTAATGTTAACCAATGTTAACCAATTGAAAACTTTTTACTTTTAATATTTTGAATATGAAGCTCTGTTTAACGTTTGGCTCTACATTGTGCTCTGCTAGCGGAAGCTATGAGATTTATGATATCAACCATAAATGATACTGATAACGATACCGGAACGGATACTGTGAACCTTGGTTAATATTAATATTTTCACACTTCTCTAGGGTGAGGTTGAGGTAGATATCCTATGATGCGAAATAGTCGGCTCAATGACCCGAATGAGAAGAAAGGAAGTAGGGAAGCTCACTCTATACACTCCAGGATACTACGATATACTACTAGTATATCCACTCTATACACTCTTACTTATGCAAGCCTTTTGAGGCAATCATCGTTATACTAGATTTTCGAAAAAAATCTATAACTCTGATAGGCCCAAAAGTCATGGCATAAGTAAATTTAATTTCTATAGAAGGGCTCAAAACACTGTACCAATCATACCTACACTTCTAGGATACTCTATACACTGTAGGTACTAGGATACTTCTTAGCAAGGTTCTCAGAGTAGATAATCTCCAATATCTTAGGATACTCTATACACTCTAGGTACTAGGATACTCTATACACTCTAGAGGATACTCTATAGGTACTAGGATACTCTATACAGTCTAGGTACTAGGATACTCTATACACTTCTTAGGATACTCTATACACTCTAGGTACTAGTATACTCTATACACTCTAGGTACTGGCACAACCTACATCTATACTCACACATATATATGTAAATTTCAGCAAAACTGAACCCCCAAACTATACAGCCTTTAACCCATATGTATAACTCTAAAAACTGAGTTGCATCTAACTCAATTAATCCCACGCATATATATATATATATAAATATATATATATATATATATATATATATATATATATATATATATATATATATATATATATAACATATACATAACTGGTAACCCATGAATAACTTATAACCTATAATATAACCTACCTAATCTGAACAAAACTTCACCTCCATCTCAGAAAAACTCACAGATAGCAGGAACCTGGCAACCCTCACATATACAACCCCACATGGCTATACTCTCATAAACATACATCATATATATATATTTATCAGATATTAATATTATACATATACAAACTCACATAACCTCATATATATATAAATACTCATATCAACACACACACACACACACACACACACACACACACACACACACACACATATATATATATATATATATATATATATATATATATATATATATATATATATATATATATATATATATATATATATATACACACACAATCTCAGAAAACGATGAACTCTCAAAACCCAAATCTGCAGCAGGGGGGGTGGTTTCTGTGTGCATGTATCGTGTCAGTGTGTCTGTATTGTGTCGTGTCGGTTAGGGTTAGGTATACCTGTACGGGGTTGGGTCGGGGTCGTCGGAGCAGAGGACGAGGGGGGTCGGTGGTGGAGGAGCGGCGACGAGGACACCAGCGGGCGAGGGGGGTCACCAGGGCATGGAACGAGGGGGAGGGGTGTCGCCGGAGGGAGGGGTTGCCGAAGGGGAAGGGGTCGCCGGAGACGAGAGGGGGAAAGAGAGAAAGATTTGGGGCTCTCGAGCGGGAGAATAAAATTTTGGGTGAAAAAAATAAAATCGATCGGGCCAGCAAACCCTATATAAAATATTTTAGCGACGTCGAAAGAAGACGTCGCTAAAGGTCGCTGTTCACTAACAAACCGGCAACGTTCTGGAGCAGGCATCGCAAAACGTCGCTGAATAAAACAAATTAGCGACGTTCTGCGACTAAACCGCGACATCTTCTTTCCAAACAATAATGCTAGTCGCTAACAGTCACTGATAGAGTGACGTTCAGCGACGGCATGCACTGTGATACATCGCTAAAAACACAAAAAATAGCGACATATTTATCTTGAGTCGCTAATTTCGTCGCCAATATGAGATATTTTGGTAGTGGTTTGGTACACTGTAATGTAATTGTAATAGCAATGTAATCAAATAAAAATAATTTTTTTTATTTTTTCCATTTGATTACATTGCGATTACAATTACATTACAGTGTACCAAACGAGGCCTTAGTTACTTGCTTTTGTATATATTAAATTGTGGACTAGAGTTCACTTTAGCATAAAATAGTAAGTTTTGGTGGGACCAATAGGTTTGGATCCTCCTAGAAAGTCGTATTTGTTGTGGCCAGTTTACGTGACGGTCCCTCGTAATTTGGTACTAGTTAGGTCTACATGCGAAACTTGCAAGGTTCTCGATCTACATGCATGTCCTAGATATGATCTTTGGATTAAAATTTGCCAATGTCAGCGGTCACGTCAGATGTTACATTAGCTGACATATAAGGAGGAATGGTTTAGAAGAACACTTTAGAGAGAGGGATACATTACTCAAATCGAAGGTCCTCCTATGCAGTAGACACTGACAACATATAGCTTTTCTCGGATCAACTTAAAGAAATTAAGGCCTCGTTTGGTACACTGTGATGTAATCGTAATCATAATATAATTAAATTTTTTTTTATTTGATTACATTGTGATTATGATTACATTACAGTGAACCAAACAGGGTTTAAATTTATCAGAAACTTGCTTTACGCATCAATAAACTTTTCACTCTTAAAGTCTCATGTTCTTAGTGCTTACTACGGACCCCGACCAACACCACATCATCCAGAACCGGACCACAGAGAGAGCTCATGTCATCACTCCTCGTACTGTAGAGCGAGCTCATGAACACAACTCTCGTGCGTGACGAAATAGCCCTAAACTCGAGCACCGCGCGCTTGGAGCCGCCAGTCCCTCTTGACTCGTACTGCACCTTGACAGTTTCCGCCCCGGCGTAGGCCTGGACCACCAGCGATCCCTCGCACGAGTTGCTAGCATCGCCGACGGCGAATGAGAGCGCGTACAGCTTCCCCGGTACCGTGCGTGCTATCTGGGCGATGGCACCCTCCATGCCACCCACTAGCTCGACCGCGCGCTTTCCTTTCGGGACGGTGAAGTGGGGGGTGTCGATGTACTTGACGGCCTTCAGGGACTCGACCATCCATCCAGGGAGCGGGGAGTTCTTGTCTTCGCCGTGCGGAGGGACCAAGACGCCCCATTTTGTGTGGGGGATGATGTAAGGGCCCTCTTCGAAGTCTCCATTCTTCAGTAGGTTTCCTGATGCAATTCGAAAATACAGTCAATTTGACTATAACATTACTATACTAAAGAATGACACATAAAATATCGTAATTTTGACGACAATTATCATCTGTCATTGAAGTACGTTAAAGATTATACCAGTAAAGTGTTGTGAAATAAGTATTACACGATATTCAAAAAATGTCGTCAATTACATGACGCTTTTGTTTTGTCATTGAAACTCAAAACTTTCTACGGCACTCCTTCTAAAAGTCATTAACGACACTTATCGTGTGTCATCAAAAACACATTTTTGTTGTAGTGTTATAAGAAGTAGTATCAATTGTTGTTGAAGTCAATTTGACTGTAACATTACTATATTATACTAAAGAACGACTGAGGTCAATGCAGCTCTAACGACGACAATGACGAGATGTACAAACGAGATGTGGGCTTACTGTTGGTAGGTCTTGGCGACTCGACGATCTTCATGGCAACCGAGTCGATGATGGGACCGCACGCGGGATCTTCGGAGTTGTCGCTGGGGTTACGAATCAAGATGTCGACGTCCGTCACGTCCGCCTTCCACGCCCACGCGTACGAGTCCCACCCGTTGCTGCTGTACATGGTCTGCACGGGGAGCAGCCCGGAGTGGGCGCCGGCCGACACGCTGAGCCGCTCGTTCTGGGCGCAGGTGCGGGCGGCGCTGAAGGTGATGGCGTAGCGCACGCCCTTGTCGACCCTCGCTCGTTGCTTGATGGAGGCGCCGTCTCCGAGCCGGACCGCGTAGAACCCTTCCGGGACGACCAGGAGCATGTCCCCCTGCCTCTGGCCGGACCGGATGTACTCCACGAAGCCTGAGGTGTCCCATTCTGGTACGGCATTGTGGCCTATGACGTGGGTTCCGTTCAGTTGCGAGGGGCTTTGGACCTTGCTCGAAGTTGCCATTTCGTAACAATCCTGCATATTATCACAATGTTGGACTGAGTCAGCTATTAAGGGAACATGAGCACAATGCTTAAATACGGCTGTAAACTGATACTTATCGGTACGGATAGGACAATATCTGTATCCTATCCGATTTTTTTTTAATATCCGATATTCTTTATCCGAACGGATGTTTTTTTTGAAACTTCGAATTCGTATCCGTTTAGTTTAACAGATATTGGATAATATCCGATTCGATCAACTAAAACATTCGAACATCCAAAATCCAAAATCCAAAATCTGAAATATTAAAATTTTAGTTATTACCAGAATATCCGAAATCCGTTTAGTTTTACAAGGATTTTAACTTTGCAAAGAACGAAAAAGGACTATACAACACACATAACTGCATGCATATTGCCACTACTCCTTGTTTGCACAGATCCAGTCCTTACAGCTCTGATAGCATCTACTTGAGCTGGAAAACATAAAGTACTCGGTACCTTCTAATTATATCACTTTTGGAGGGAGGAAGAAGAGGAAGTGTTAGCTCTTCCCTTTCTCAGTACCTCTGTTTTCAGGACTATAATCCAAGTCTCTAACCATGTGACATGTTGAGACAAATTAGTTGTTTTAAAAAGGAATTTTGGAAGTGCTATGCGAATATGAAAATTGCAGCCTATGTTTAAAATACTTTGAGAAATTTTGAGTCACATTCCACTTTTGTTATCCATATTCAAGGTGCACCCATGTCCTTTATCTTAATGTAAGTCACCCCCCACTTTTGACGGAAACTGTCCAACATTGACGGTCAACGCATTTCACCGATAATTTTGGATAAAAATACGCCCGTTTTCTTCTTCCCCAAACCAAAATCCTAATCCACATCCCTCCCCCGCTGTCGCTTCCCCGCCCCGTCGCTGCAGCGCCCCCGTCCCGCCGCACCACTACCACCACCACCACCATCATTACCAACACCTTCACCATCACCACCACCACTACCACCACCTTCACCACCACCATCACCACCACCACCACCCCTGTCGTCCCCGTCCTGCCGCTCCACCTCCGCCCCCGCACCCCCCCCCACTTCCTCGCGCGCGCGGCCGCTGCCGTCCTTCACCCCCGCCCTCCCCCCGCGTCCGATCCCTTCTTCCTCCCCCACGTCGCCGCCCCCGACCTACATCCGTAGCGATTTGCAGGGAACCCTAACCCTAACCTGAGCCCTAGGTGAAGGTGAAGGTGGGGGACGGTGGCGCGGGGTCGGGGGAGTGCAGCGGCAGGAGGTGAAGGTGGGGGACGGGGCGCGGGGATGGTGAAGGTGGTGCTGGTGCTGGTGCTGTTGATGGTGAAGGTTGTGGTGGAAGTGTTGGTGAAGGTGGTGGTGATGGTGAAGGTGGTGGTGGTGATGGTGGTGGTGTTGATGGCAGAGGGCTGAGCGAGGCAGGGGAGGGGGGGCCAAGCACGGCAGGGGAGGCATGTAGCTGCATGCTTGGGGAGAAGATAAGGGTAATTTGGTCCAAAAAATTGGGTCAAACGTGTTGACCGTCAATGTTCGACGGTTTTCGTCAAAAGTGGGGTGTGACTTACATTAATGTAAACCCCAAAGGTGCACCTTGAATGTGGGTAAAAAAAGTGAGGTACGACTCAAAATTTCTCAAATACTTTTACTCAGTATACTCCTAATCACTTGTATAAATATTGGATGAAGAACAAAACATGGTGGCAGGTCAAGATGTATGCAGCATTATTATGACTTCATATATGCAGTAGTAGTTGTTTATGTCATGTATTAAGTAGGGTAATTATGTATTTTCAATGATCTGTATATCGTGATAAGATTTAATATGAATCTTTCTGGACCAGGTTTAATAAAAATCTACTTATAACGTGAACCAAGTGTTGGAAATGCCGTGTGATCCGAAACGGAGTTGGTCCATGAAATGTGATATTGGAATGGGCTCATATGTCTTAAAAGAAATTTTTTATGTAAGACCTGAACCAATTTCAATTATCTATACCTTATGATTCCACTTCCTATCTGTTGTGGGACTAAATTATTAACTCAATTGTCACCATCTTTGAGCGCTCAACTAAACGAGATACAATTCAACTTAAATGCTCAACCGAAAATGAAATACAATCCAACAATCTCCACAGAGATCCAATATAATGTCACCTCGATCCGTTCGACCACAGAACCAAACCGATACATTTATTCACATTACAATTGTGTGCCAACTACAAAGTCTTTCTCCACGTGTCGGACCCACCTGTGAAGTCATTCCATGTAATTGCCTCAAACATTAGGTCTGATCGTCTTCTTGCAAATGTCTGACACCCAGACCACCTTATGGAGGAGGCTCATAACTCAATCTTGAGAAGAGAGCCCGTATCCGATTATATGCATGAAGTTCAACACAATCTATCCTGAACTGATTAGAGTCGTCCAAACCAACCTCGTAATCTTAGCCTTTGATATCAGTCGTTGGGGACGTGGTGTTGTCCGAACTGGAGTTGGCCCATGAGGTGTGATATTGAACTAGTCTTATATGTCTTAAAAGAGAATTCTCATGTAAGACCTGAATTAATTCCAATTATCTACACCTCATAATCCTACTTCCTACTAGATGTGGGACTAAGTTATCAACTCCATTATCCCCACCTTTGAGCACTCAACCGGAGACGAGATACAATCTAACATAAGCACTCAACCGAAAACGAGATACAATCCAACTTGCGCGCTCAATTGGAAATGAGATGCATTAATCTAACACCAAGATAAATTGGTCTTGACTATATTTAATCTAAAACTTTTCCTAATTATGCTTAATTGGTATAAATAGGAAGGCAGGTTAGGGTTATGACATACTGATAAGATTAAAAAAATGATCTAAAGTTGTGAATGTAGTAATGTTGATTGCATAGTTTACAATATCGGTCGATACTGATAGGATTTGACATATCATGATCCAGTATTGATCGTTATAGATGTTGGGATCTCTTTTCTAGTCAATTCGTCAGAAAAAAATTGAACAAAAAAGAAAAACCAGTAAGGACGTAAAAGCATATGAAGGTTAGTGTAGAAGAATTTAGATGAAGAAAACTTATATGTCACAGGTAAACCAATCAGCAATGGTGACTATTATCTCATTTGATTTCAAAATTAATAAGAACAAACACACACAAAAATTAAAAATTATGCCTAATCTATATATATTTTTAAAATAATTTATTGCTATTTTTGGTTTTCATATACTAAAAAAATATATATACTTCAATTTGAACCCACAAATATTGCCGATAGTGTTGATTCTGATACTCATAGGAAGCGTTCTATACCGATTTCCATAACTCAAACCTTGGTTGATTGAAAAACTTGTGAATTTTATCCTTTAACTGCATTTTGATAAAATAAATAAGATTTTTAGTTTAAAGTACCGCGAACCTTGGTTGATTGACAAACTTGTGAATTTTGTCCTTTGACTACATTTTGATAAAAATGAATAAGAAAACGTTATTTTGACCGTCCGTGAGACTGGTTTACGCTGGCCTGCGCCCGCGTGACTGCTAGCCATTGCTTCTCTGCTAACATGGGCCCACCCTAGTCCTGAGGGCCAATGCTGATATATCGCGTAGCCGTGGGCCAGCGCGGGCCAGCCCCGCTCAGTCAAAATAGCAGATCCGAAATGAATAAGATTTGTAATTTGACTATGGAGATAGGTACCTTAGGAACTACATTATTAGCCTATTTTGTGTTTACAATTCTATCTTTAACCATTAAAGGTTATCTTTAGATCAACATATGCATCTTTTAAGATGCAAATGTTAAGTCTAATTTATGCGCAAATTAATGATGCCATTAGAGCAAGGGATAAAGTACTAATAATATGTCAACCAATCTTGCTGTATGGCTAGTTTAGTACTAGCTCACTACTAAGAAATGTTGATGTGGCGGAGAGATGTAACCAAGTTTACAGGTTTAGCTAGTCAACAACTTTTAGAAAATATTCTTTAAACATTTCTCTTATGTTAATTGGCTCCCAAAAATTTTGGGTGATGGCATCTCCCATTATGTGGCATCTGGCATGAATAGTGACGTGGCAGCTGACATGTCATGTTTTAACCCAAAAAATTAATTATCCAAAAATTTATTGTTAATGTTAATGCTAATGCTAATTTTAATTTATGTTAATATTAATTTTAATGTTAATGTTAAAATTAATATTAATGCTAATTAATGTTAACACTAATATTAATATTCATGTTAATTTGAAGTTAATATTAATTTTAATGTTAATTAATGCTAATTTTAATTTAATGTTCATATTAATTTTAATGTTAATGTTAAAGTTAGTATTAATGTTAATGTTAATCAATTAAATCTATAAACTTGGTTATCTTTTTTCGCTATATCAATATTTGTTAATAGTGAGTTAGTACTAAGCGAACCAGAGTAATTTGGTAAGTCAACAAAGTGGACTAATTTTAAGGTGCCTGCAGCTTTAACAGTTTCAACAACAAATTTGGGCCAAATTTGTGGCCCGTATATATAGATAAGTGTGTAACTTTTGAACATATAAATAGGTATTCTATCCTATTTATATGTTCCATCTTTGTACAAAATCGGGTAAGGCCTTAGCTAATTTATTGGGATCGCTGCTCCCTCAAACAAATTATTCTGACATCCTTAATGACATCTATTGGATGTCATTTTATTTTTATTTTTTTTATTATTATTTTTTTTTTAAACCAAAGTCGGTGGACGACTCCACCCGACCTTGGCCAGGAGGCCGTGGCCACCGCCACCCAGCCACCTCCGTGGGAGGGAGAGCTCGAACCCGGCCCTCACCCCCGGTGCACGGTGGTGTTACCAGTACACCACGACTCGATGTGCAATTGGATGTCATTCAGATGTATGCATGCACAAAATTTTATGTAATTCAATAAATGATATGAAATGTGCAAGTTATATAAAAAAAAAATAGTTACTATTTACAACTAATTGCAACACAATACAATGTGAGCAAAAAATTTATTTTATTTTTCCCTCCTTCACATGTCACTTCTTTATTGACCCAAATAAATAAAAAAAAAATTGGAGAAAAATATGAGCAAATAGAAGATGACCACGTAGTTAAGAGACATAGAGGAATAAAATTTTAGAGATACATATAGCATTTTTCATACAATATATCAAAATCATTAATATATATATATATATATATATATATATATATATATATATATATATATATATATATATATTGTTAGTCCCTTGACGAACAATCGATGGAAAAACACGAGTTCAGAAACAATTGTAAAGACAATGTTTCTGGCAACAACACCCTAAAGAAGGTGATGTTGTATTACGAGAATCTAAAAAGATTATTTCGTAATATTTCTCGAAGGCAACAGAACCGTATAACTTCTAAAGAGAAGTGACGGTATTCTCGAAGGCAACAAGAGAAGATCAACAACAGTTGATTCTCAGATTCTCGAAGGCAACAGAAAGAGGGAGGAAGAAGAAGAAGAACGGATCTCGCTGGGGTGTAGAACACCGGCGCTCAAAGCTATACCCGCAGTACGGATAAGCTCCCAGGAACCAGCAAGTTCAGGAGAACTTCTGGAACGCTCGTAAGTCAATATTTGAGACTTGAACGGGCTTCCTGGACTTAACAGACTCCCTCAATACTCTTCTTGGTGCTTCTTTCAAAGGAGGCCAAGGGGCTCTATTTATAGAGTGGAGTTGAGACTTCACCTCTTCTCCTATCCGATGTGGGACTAAAATACCAATACTCAAAAATAGAGTTTGATATTTTAGATCATCCCACAATCAGCATAGAAGTGTGCCAGTCCACGCCTACCCCCCGAACCCTCCCGTGCATGCACGAGACATCTTGGAGTCCGCGTCCGAGTCCGAGTCCGCACAACAAAAATTAACTTGCATCCTTGTTGGATTTAATCCTTTTTCCTTCTAGGAAAATACTTCCACATGGCACAAACTTGTGCCCCACTACACCTCATGTGCACACCTCAACACAAGCAATGCATTATATTGAGATACTCACCATTTGGTGTAGCCGATGTGGGACTATCTTTTCTAGTCCAAAGGCAAAAACACCAACAATCCCCCACATATCTTAATATATGGGTTGAGCGTTCCCCACAGTAACTGCCCATCATGCATTAGGAGAGATGTCGCTGCGACTTGAATCTTCCCGCATAGGTTAAATAACAGCATGATACAAGAATGGACTAAGCTTTGAATTCTGCACCATAACTGCAATTCTTCCTACTCACATAATGACATCAACTGTGCTTCTGGCTGCACATTGAAGGCCTTGTGCCAGCCTGGTTTCAGTGTATAATTTTGGGCGTCTACAAGCTTACCCTCAAGAGACGGCCTGATATCTCTTTCCATACACTATAGGTGAGTTCTTTATTAAAGAGATATGGCATGAAGCCTTGCGCTTCCTTGCGGTGCTACGCCGCTATGACATGGCCTGAAGCCGAGGCATTACCCCTACCTGGGAACCTCATCGTATTGTCATACTACTGTAGCATGAGGTCACAAGCCTCTTTGTAGTGCCAAACTACCCAGCATGAAGCCTAAGGCTTCCTTGCGGTGTTACGCCGCAACGACATGGCTTGCAATGCCGAGGCTTTACCCCTACCTAGGTACCTCATCGTGGTGTCGTGCCACTGTAACATGGGGCCATCCTCCCCTTTGTAGTGCTGTCTACAACTCTTTAATTACGTCATACAGCATTAGGCTACCTGCCTATTTGCGGTGCTACGCCGCTGTGACTTGGCTTGCAAAGCCGAGGCATTATCCCTACCTGGGAACCTCATGGTGGAGTCACCCCACTGTAGCATGGAGTTACACTCCTTGTAGTGCTGCGCTACCGTGCTTCCTGTAAAGCACTCCAGACATTTACTCTGCCTGAGAACTCATTAAGGCATTTAAGCCAACCTTCCCACAGGATCCGTTTTCCGCAGAAAACAACAGTAGACAACAGTGGTTGTAGGTCCGTAACCTCTCCATGTCACATAAGACAAGTACCCACCGTTCCTGATATTCTTCTGGTTAATAGTCCTCCCTTGAACCAAAAGCTAGATGCCTAGTAGATTTCTCTTTGAACTAATAGCATAAAACTTTATGGTAGGAATGTAATAACACAATATCAGAATGCCTTCAAGCCCATTTTACAAGCTGTGTCATCGACCAGCTGGCGCTTGAGTCCCTTGGTGAACGGATCCGCCAGGTTCTCCTGACTCCGAACATCAATCACTGCAATAACACCTCTCTTGATAAGATCGTGTACTGCTCTGTGCTTCAACCGCACCGTTCTCTTCTTCCCGTTGAAGAGTTCATTTGATGCCACTGCTGCTGCCGCCTGGTTGTCACAGTATATCGGTATTGCCGGTATCTGAGCCCCAACCACCGGAAGATCATACATGAGCTCCCGAAGCCACTCTGCTTCATCTGCAGCAACATCCAATGCAAAGAATTCAGATTCCATGGAGGAGCGAGATAACATAGTCTGCTTCTTCGACTTCCACGATATAGCAGCTCCGCCCATGGCGAATACGAATCCACCTGTGGAATACTCGCTCTCCATATCTGAACACCAGCTAGCATCACTGAAGCCTTCCACTACTGACGGATCTCCGCTGTAGAAAAGTGCATATGTCTGAGTTTTCTTGAGATATCTCATAACACGCTTCACAGCTTTCCAGTGCTCAACGCCTGGATTGCTAGTGAACCGACTCAGCATTCCCACTGCAAAAAAGCTATGTCAGGCCTTGTGGCAGTAGTAGCGTACATCAAACTTCCGATGACGCTAGCGTACTCCAACTGCCTGACGCTCTCTTTCGAATTTGGCTCCAGTTTCAGATCACTCATGTACGGAGTATCAATAATAGGAAGATCTTGATACCCGTAGCGAGTGAGCATCTTCTCAATGTAATGAGACTGTGACAGCGCTATTCCAGTGCCTGTTCGGATGATCTTGAGCCCCAAGATTACGTCGGCATCCCCCAAGTCCTTCATACTGAACTTGGTCGAGAGGAATTTCTTTGTCTCTGTGACGCAGCTTAAATCCGTACCTAGGATTAGCATGTCATCCACGTATAGACAAACGATTACTCCTCTTCCGTCAGCAAACTTTGTATAGACACACTTGTCTGTTTCACTGACCCTGTAGCCATTTGACCTTATCACCTTATCAAACTTCTCGTGCCACATTTTGGGAGCTTGCTTCAAACCATACAGAGACTTTATCAACTTGCAGACTTTGTCTTCCAGACCTCTGACGACAAAACCTTCTGGTTGTTGCATGTAGATCTCTTCGGTCAGCTCGCCATTAAGGAATGCCGTTTTCACATCCATCTGATGTATCACCAGCTTGTGTATTGCTGCTAAAGCAATTAACAATCTGATAGTTGTCATCCGAGCTACTGGAGCATAAGTGTCAAAGTAGTCGATCCCCTGCTTCCGAGCAAACCCCTTGGCCACTAGCCTGGCCTTGAACTTGTCAACGGTTCCATCTGCTTTCATCTTCTTCTTGAAGATCCATTTGCATCCGATGGGTCTTGCTCCTTCTGGTAGGTCGACCAATACCCATGTGTTATTGGAGGTGATTGAGTCAATCTCGTTGTCAATCGCCTCCTTCCAGAATATAGCATCTCTGGTCTTCATCGCCTCATCATAGGTAAGCGGATCTGCTTCCACATGATAGGTGACGAAGTCATCTCCGAAGTCTTTCGGCCTCCTCGCTTGCTTAGTTGACGGCTCAGCGAGTTCTGGTTCAGCTGGTGTCTCCTCGACAACAGCTCCATCTTGGACTACTGGTTCGATAAAGACCTCTGTCTGCTTCGCACCCTCATTATTCTCCGGAATGTCCGCGAGAATAATGTTTTTGTGCCTTGCAAACTTTTTTTCAAAATATTCAGCATCGCGAGATTCGATGATATGATTTGACTCGATATCAAGAAATCTCCGAGCATCACTCTTCTCGGCATACCCCAGGAAGATCGCTTTAGTAGTCCTTGTCCCCAGCTTCTGAATCTTTAGATCTGGGAGCTTCACATAAGCCAGACACCCCCACACTCGAATGACATTCAAGTTAGGTCTGACTTTGAACCAGAGTTCATGAGGAGTTATGTCGGAAGTTGCATATGGCACTCTGTTCAGAATGAACGTTGCCGTTAGTGCAGCTTCTCCCTAATAACACTTTGGAAGACCCGCAGTCAACAGCATGGAGTTCATCATCTCTGTCAACGTTCTGTTCTTCCTTTCTGCTACTCCGTTGGATTAAGGAGAGTACGGAGCCGTTGTCTCATTGATGATTCCATGTTCTTTGCAGAATGATGAGAATTCATGAGACCTATATTCTCCACCTCGATCACTCCTCAGCCTCTTGAGTTGTTGTCCAGTTTGCCGTTCAGCCTCGGCCCTGAACTCCTTGAACTTCTCGAATGCTTCGTCTTTAGACTTTAGCAAGTAGACGAAAGCATACTTTGAGAAGTCATCGATGAAAGTAATGAAATACTTCATCCCGGCCTTTGTAGAGAATTGTTTGAAGTCACAGATATCTGAGTGAACCAACTCCAGAAGATCTGTGCTTCGATGGACCCTGTGGAAGGGTTTCCTTGTGATCTTCGTTTGAGCACAAACTTCACATTTCTCTACCTTACCCCCACACTTGGAGATAAGTCCTAGACTAGACATTCTGTTAATTCTTTTACAATGAACATGTCCTAGCCTATTATGCCACAACTCAAGAGAATAATCAGAAAAAGTGATAGCATTTATATTATCATGCTGGGTTACAACAAGCTGAATCTTGTACATTCCTTCAGTTTGGAAAGCTTTCCCGAAGAATGTACCATTCTTGGACATCACCAACTGGCCAGCATTGATGTCCATCCTCAAGCCTGCGTTGCAGAGCAGACTTCCAGAGATCAGGTTCTTAGCAATTACTGGAACATGCTTCACACCTTGAAGCGTCAGAGTGTTCCCCGATGTGAGTTTCAGCTCCACCGTCCCGATCTCCAGTACTTCAGCTTGTGCCTGGTTTGCCATTATGACCTTCTCTGAAGTTGGCTCATAAGAGACGAACCAGTACTTGTCTGAACAGACATGACATATCGCGCCAGTGTCTATCCACCAGTCCAAGTCTGCCCCCACAGTTGCAACCTGTGCTATCATGGCAACCTGATTAGTAACCAAAGAAACCTTGTTAGGCTCACCTGGAGTGACCCTTCTTGCCACAGTTGAAGCAAGTCACATGGGACTTGGACTTCTGTTGCTTGAATCCTGGACCCTTCACTTTCAGATTCGAGAAGTCCTTCTTCTTGTGGTGAGAAGCCGCCTGCTTCCCTTTGTTCTCTCTGGTGGCTTGAACCAGATTCGCCGTTGCTAGTTGCTTGGATAGGGCGTCCAACTTCTGTTGAGAGCGCATCTCGTCCTCAACATGAATCTCGCTGAGGAGATTATCCAGGCTAATCTCCATCTTCTTTCTATGCATCCTTGCATAGATGTTGCTCCATCCTGGAGGAAATTTTGCCACGATCCCTCCAACGACGAACTTGTCGACGAGGGGCATGCTATCGTCCTCCAGTTTCTGGCGCAGCTTCAGGAACTCTTTCACTTGGGGCAGCATGGTCTTCTCGTCTTCAAAGACCCATTTGTGGTATTTTTCAACCATGAACATCTTCGACCGGGCCTCGTCGTCGTCATACAGCTTCCCCACGGACTCCCAGATCTCTTTGGCAGAAGTCTTCTTTGTGTAGGACTCGGCCAGAGAGTCTTCCATGGAATTCAGGATCAGCAGCCTGCATATGCTGTTATCCTTTTTCCACTTCGTCTGCTTGCTCGTAGCAGCGGCCAGAATAGCAGTAGATCCTGTTGCTGGAACGATTGGTTCTTCCTCATCCAACACGTGATCAACATCCACGAGTTGAAGGTTCAGAGTCACCTTTCGCTTCCAGAACTGGAAGTGTTCACCGTCGAATTTCTCCAACTTGTTAAAGCCGGTATCGACAAGCGAAGCACGAGTGTTTTCCATTGAATCGTATAGCTTTGAGATTGTTAGTCCCTTGACGAACAATCGATGGAAAAACACGAGTTCAGAAACAATTGTAAAGACAATGTTTCTGGCAACAACACCCTAAAGAAGGTGATGTTGTATTACGAGAATCTAAAAAGATTATTTCGTAATATTTCTCGAAGGCAACAGAACCGTATAACTTCTAAAGAGAAGTGACGGTATTCTCGAAGGCAACAAGAGAAGATCAACAACAGTTGATTCTCAGATTCTCGAAGGCAACAGAAAGAGGGAGGAAGAAGAAGAAGAACGGATCTCGCTGGGGTGTAGAACACCGGCGCTCAAAGCTATACCCGCAGTACGGATAAGCTCCCAGGAACCAGCAAGTTCAGGAGAACTTCTGGAACGCTCGTAAGTCAATATTTGAGACTTGAACGGGCTTCCTGGACTTAACAGACTCCCTCAATACTCTTCTTGGTGCTTCTTTCAAAGGAGGCCAAGGGGCTCTATTTATAGAGTGGAGTTGAGACTTCACCTCTTCTCCTATCCGATGTGGGACTAAAATACCAATACTCAAAAATAGAGTTTGATATTTTAGATCATCCCACAATCAGCATAGAAGTGTGCCAGTCCACGCCTACCCCCCGAACCCTCCCGTGCATGCACGAGACATCTTGGAGTCCGCGTCCGAGTCCGAGTCCGCACAACAAAAATTAACTTGCATCCTTGTTGGATTTAATCCTTTTTCCTTCTAGGAAAATACTTCCACATGGCACAAACTTGTGCCCCACTACACCTCATGTGCACACCTCAACACAAGCAATGCATTATATTGAGATACTCACCATTTGGTGTAGCCGATGTGGGACTATCTTTTCTAGTCCAAAGGCAAAAAACACCAACATATATATATATATATATATATATATATATATATATATATATATATATATATATTTTAGTCGTTCTACAAATTAAGGATATTCTTATGCAGCAGAAAGTTGACAGAAGCATGCAAGAATTGCAAATTAAGAAAGACAGTTAAAAAAAGAAGTTGCGCAAAAATGTCACCGTCGGTGAAGCCTGCGGCCAGTCGCGCTACTGCACAAAAGAGCATCACCGGCAACACGGAGGAGAGTCCCATCGTCGAGGGAGGGAGCAGAGCTATTATTATTTCTCTCACTCAAAGCAAGCAAAGCAAAGGAAAGGAAGGAAGAACATGCAAACTGTACTAACTATGTATGCTTATATATATTTATATAGATAGCTCACTTAATTTCCAACATGCCACTCTCCTCGCAAGAGTTTCACACATGGGGGGATTCAGAACCCACGATCTCCGTTGGGACTTCCATGGCGATCGAAGTGTCTGTCCTCTTGACAAGAATATATAATATATATAAACATAATGCTTCCTTTCGGTTGGATATATAATTGCATCGAGTATCTTCACGTCATGTGCTTAATTTGGTGCAATCACATGCAGTACCGGTTTACGGGATTGGATTGCTCTATTCAGGATCAGTCCTGGAGTAAATCGGACAAGTCATCGAACTTGGACAATCCTCTGATCAGGATAACCCCTCCACCCCTAAGTCTCCACCTCTCCGTCAATAGTGCCTGCACGTACGGTCCACTCCAACTCCTCTCCGTTAATTGAACTAACAATCCACCAGGTCTATATTTTGAGTTCCTACTGTAAAGGCCTAGAGTAGCTCAAGGAGAGAAACTCGGAATCGGAGCTCCGCGACGCCGTCAGAAAAGGAGACTTCGATGTTGCTGTCATCCCACTCGCCATCATTTTTTGTTGATATCTTCATTTGGAATCAACGATAAGAGGCAACGAAATCTAACGCCGACTAGGGCAACCCAACCCTCTGGGCCGGCCATGGCTCTATCCAGAACTAGTTTTGGTTGTCTCTTGATCCTTATTGCAGGTCGATACTGCAACCCAGATCTATATTGAGATCACGCTGAGACTGAAAATTGTACAAGCAGAAAAAGGTTGTCCAAGTCCACATGCATGATGCGGCTGAGGATTGAAGCTAGGCTGTTTCTGGTCCAGATGGTATGTGCATGCGGTGACCAGGTCCGAACCATTCATATCCAGGGGAGGTGGTGTAGAGTTTGTTGCTTAAGATGCATAGTTATATAACTCATATAGATATAAAATTAGCCAGCTGCTCTGATTCTGATAGATTTGGACGCCATGGCATGTGGGATGTGTTTCTTCACTACGGATGTTATACAAACCAATGGAATTCCAACTACAAACACATGTAACCTCTCTTTTTTCATGGAAACTCATCTCAAGTCCCATGAAAACAAGAAGAAAATTTTCTGTCGTTCAATCCTGAAAAAAAAAAAAAAAAATCAACTGTGGAGTATAGTGAATATAAGTACTCGATTGATGTTTAAACAAATCAAAAATATTAATTTTATTAATAGATGATGTAAAAAATCATACAACTATGAATATATATAGATAGAACGTATCCATATCCGTATAGGAGAAGAAATCTATATCCGTATAGGAGAAGAAATCCGTATCCCCGTATAAAAGATAAGTAAAGATAGACTTGAATCTAATCATATCGACCTTAACATTCTCTTTCAAATTCATGATGGGTCAAACAACACGAGTTTGTCCAATAGAAACTGAAATCGGTCTGGGGTGTGAATTTGTAAAGAATTATGTCAGCTGATCAAAGGAGGTCACATGTGGTAGAGAAATAGTGTCTGCCATAAAATGCTCACGGATGAAATGACAATCAAATTCAATGTGTATTGTCCGTTCATGAAAAACCGAATAGTTACAATCTGTACATATCACACTACCAGAATAGGTCATATTAGCGACGTCATAAAACGTCGCTAAAATAACAAAAAGCGTCGCTAATCGTATTTACCGACGTTTTTTGTGGTCGCGGAAAGCCATGTCGCTGACAGGCAAAACTTCGGTAAGCGTCGCTATTACCGACGCTAAATAAACGTCGCTAATCACCGACGTTCACCAACATCACGTCGGAAAAATGGCGACGTCTCTCTGATGTCGGTCAACGTCGGTGATTTTAGCGACGTATGATACTTTTTACCGACGTTTACCGACTCTGCAGAAGAGGGAAGCTGGGTCGGTAAACGTCGATAAACGTCGCTATAAATGGTAATTTAGCGACGTTTACTGACGTTTAGCAAAGCAGGTAGACGTCGGTAAACGTCGCTAAAATACAAAAAATAAATAACAGAATGTCCACAGAATCATATTTTCTTCATGCAGTTTAATAAATAACAATAAATACACAGAAGTACATTTTCATCCTGGGTTCGCCGACCCCTTCAGTGGAACGCTCAACACCGGTACATCACAATATACATATGTATCAACACAAACAAGAGAAAGTCTAAAAGAGTAAAATATCCAACGTCGGTAATCGTCGATCCAAAGTATACAACCAATATCCACATGAAAAAACAACCAATAATGAAAGTCTACACAAACAAACAATTCACCACCAATACTGAAACAACATAAACAAACACTAAAAAAATAGTCCTAACTCGGACTACTGCGGATCTGGAGGAGGGGCACCGCCGCGCCTCAAGGATAGGAACATCTCGTACTCCTTCCGTGAAATCGTCACCGATGCAGAAGGTAGTGACGTCGGTGGAGTCAGAGGTAGTGACGCCGACGGAGTCGACGACGATGAAGGCGCACCTGGAGAACAATAATGCTCCAACGCTGCAAGTCGCTGGTGGTAGGAATCCATGGTAGATAACAGCCTCGTACTGCTATCAACCATCGAATCCTGCATCAACGTCAGCCTCTCGCCCATGGACAGCTGTGATGCCAGCAGATCCATCACGCTGCACTCTATCGATGCTCTAAGATCAGTGACGCCCCGTTCTGTCCTCTCAGTCACATCCCTGAGCTCCATAATGCTGCGGTCGAGCGTATCCAATCGTGCTATGAGCGCAGCATCGTCTGTCTGGTGCTACTCCTGGATCCATCATAGTATCTCGTCACGGACAGACTCCACCATCTGCTGGACTCGAACAGACTCCTGGGAGGGTTGTGGGCCATGCACACTAGCATGGGAGGCCCTAGAGGACTGTGACGCAACTAGGGCGCCATAGGATCCCGTACCGTAGTACGTACCCCTCTGGAGACCACCAGCGGTGGTCACCCACAGCTCGTCCTCCGACGAAGCTGGAGCGGGCTGCAAGGAAGTATCGGCCTCTCCCGCAGCATGTGCACTAGCAGCCGCCCGCTCCTTAAGCCGTTCAAACCCGGCCTAGAAAGCATGGATACTCTATAACTTCTAATGTCTAATGTACTTATTATTACTAACTACATGCATATCTATTTGCATGCATATTTACTAAGTTATATCAAAACTAACACGAAGTATTAAAATTAATAAATAGAATTGTAATACTTACATAGGCCTGCTCTGCCCTCTCGTCAGTAAGCTTCCCGTCCTTTCGATGTGTGGCCAGGAAGACAGTCACCATATTGGCGTTATCACCCTCCTTACCTGTAATTAAATATATCACATTTTACTAATTTATCGGAGTTGCATTAAAATAATTTTTCTGAAATAAAAAAAATATACCAAACGAAGAAAATGTTCCGTCATCGGAATCGACCCACCGCACCACTTTGACCCTTGCTTCCTAGCCACCTTTTCAGATTTTTTCCTTGTACCTTGGCTCGTCGAATCGAGCCTTTATCGTAGTCCACTGCTCAGGGGTGATCCAACCTTGGATCGGCTTTCCGGCACGATCACGAGTTTTCTTATCATTAATAGCGTCGCGGATCAGCTTAGCAGCGACGGCAGGAAACATCCTCTCGATCATCTCGGCCCGGTGCGGTGGATAGAAAAACATATCCTAGAAGAGTGCAAACCAAATATTTATCAGTTATATATAATATGCAAAAATTATATGATTCATGTTAAAAGAAAATATATTTTAACCTTGAAGCGCGCAAACCAGTAGGCCTTCCTCTCGTCAGGAGCATCAGAGTAGTTTATCCAAGGACCACCATAATTAGTCCTCAAGAAGTGGCATAGGCGTCTCTGTACCGACGTGGGACGATATCTATACAGACATATTATATTCATGAGAAAATTTTATTTATGATAAACACAGAAAAAATGATAAACTAAAATACTTACTTTGTACCGTCGGCCCAGATCTACGTCCTCGTCTCCTCCGGAGGTGCGCATGTATTATCTGTCTGATACTAGTCGATCGTCGGCTCAGTCTTCTCTATCTGCTCATCTGTCTCCATCGTCGTATCAACAGGAGGAACGCTAGACGACTGAGCAGTCTCAGGCCTGGAACTACTCGTCCCAGGAGATATGCCACGTAGCGTCGTGGCAGGCGGAGGTACTGTCAAATACACAAGAGTACTGGACAACGAGGATCCAGAGCCGGTACCAGTAGGAGGTACCGAAGGAGTACCCTTTCCTCTGCCAGTAGTACCCCGTGCCCCTTGTCGGGATACGCGGAACGATCCGCGACGACCTGTCATACCTGATAACAACATATGATGAGATACAACAAATAATAGTACATTAGAAATATGAAAGTACAACAACGACAAGATAATAACCCAGACAACATATGATGATACATTCTACAAGAAACATCTAAGTCCAGATAGTATATTCTACAAGAAACATCTAAGTTCAGATAGTATGTTCTACAAGAAACATCTAAATCCAGATAGTACATTCAAAAAAAACATCTAAAAAATGAAAGTACATCTCTCTCAATCATCTTCAGAATATTCATCTTGTTCGTCTTCTTCGACCTCATCTTCTTCTTCCTTCTCCTCCTCCTCCTCCACATCTTTAGTTTCATCTTCGCTTTTGTCGGCTTCGCCTTCCTTTTCGGATAATTCTACATCTTCTACATTAGACCGATAAAAGTGTTTAGGCAACTTAGCACCCTCAGACAATATTTCTATAATCAACTCCATAAGTCGGTTGTAGCAATCTTGCGACATATTAAAATCGTACTTGATGCTCAACAATCTTGTAACCACCTCCAACGGTGAATGATCCTCACAACCAGGATATAATGGAGTCCTTGCATTCTCCAGCAACCCCATGAACTTTGCAGCATCGGCGTTCGGTGCCTCCTCAGGTGCATCATGATTGTCCAGATCGAAACTAGGCCCCATCGTGTCAAAAACCATGTTCACCAATCCATCGTCGTAAGCAGCGTAGTTGTAGACATCCACATAAGGCTCATACTCCGATGCTAAGGACACAAGTTCTCCGTGTGCGCTCCACTGATAGTAATTCGGCGTGAAACCCTTCGAGTATAAATGATACGTTACTTCCACTTCTGGATGATATTTCAAGTTGCGACATCTCACACACGGACACTTAATTTTGGTACCGTCCATGTACTGAGGGAATGCCTTGGCAAACTGCAGGAACTGTTGTACACCCTCTATGAATTTATTCCGCACACCGCACATGTCATCCGGATGACGGTTGTACATCCACGAACGATTCTGCAGATAGTAATTCAGTTCCATATCCATTTGAGGATAATTCTGTAAGATAGATACAATTACATCGTTGAAACACATGCATATGAATGTATCTATCATCTTTATCCAAGAGATGAGCTATTTATAGCATGTCAAAAAATAAAGTCTTGCATTGTCAAGTTAAAGGTTTAAATAGGAAGACGTGATATATGTCAGTATTTTCGCCAATATTAATCCTAGTCTCTTTAGCATAGTGTTTAATCAGTAAATTTGGTAGATTAGTGTCCATATCAAACGTGGACATAGGCTTATGTATAAAGTTTAGCAAGCTCGGGCTTGGACCTTAGGGTGTAGCCTTCCGATAATGTATCACAAGAAGCTCTCAAGTCTCCATTTGAAGTCTAATAATGAACAATATATGTGAAAGGGAGAACAAGTAAAAATGTAAAAATAGGCAGATGTGTGATAACGAGAAACCTGTCAGACATGTATACAAACAACAAGGATACTAGGATACAAACAACAAGGATACAAGGATACTAGGATACTCTATTACAAGGATACTAGGATACTAGGATACAAGGATACTAGGATACTCTATTACAAGGATACTAGGATACTAGGCCTCGTAGTTAGTTAGTCAACATTCAAGTAGTAACATTGCCTAAATAGTATAGCTTAGCTAAAGGAAAATAACTATAAGATAGTCATAATAATAGTCCTGAATGCTACCATATGCTTTATAAAAAAGCTAACATCAGTCAACGACTCCATTGTTAATATTTGGCATGCTACCCAAATTTCTACTAACCATCCTACAGCCCACACTTGCCCAATCACTTTGGCAAACCCTACAAGTTCTCAGTCCAATCCACCTATTGTAAATTCACTGTTCCCTGAATAATTTAACCAATGTTCTTATATGTTAAGCAATTTATGACCAAAATCAACTTGTTAACTAAGCATTAAGTTAAGGAATTCAAGTTTACTTATAAAATAGAGTTAATGTAAGTATGGCATAACTGATATGTAATAGAATATCAAAGGCTGTAACCTGACATAGGAAACCTTTCCTTTCTGATACTTATTCCTAGTATCTGAATGGCTTAATCTTAAGATAACTTGTTATCTCCATAACCATTCGTATCAATAAATATTGATACTCTATTTCCCAGGTAAGGTTCATTACAACCAATTGGTGTTAACTCTCAACTTTAACCCTTTCTAAACTACTGTTCTTCCCCTCGAATTATCCTTCACCACCAAGGATGTATATACTGAAGCATATATCAACCTGAGCAAATCACCATCACTAACCTGGTACGAATTTCTAGACTGTAGAAACACAGTCCTCAAACCATTCAAGCTCAGCTATTTAGTCAGAAATTTATATATATCCACTGCAGTCAAGTTAGAGGTTTACTAAACAAGTAATCAAAAATTTCCATTACTATAACCTAGTAAGCTGATCCATGTACCTGAATTGGAGGGGGTCGGGGCAGCGGTTCGACGGGGAGGGGTCGCCGGGGCAACGGCTCGACGGGGAGGGATTCGCCGGTGGGAGAGTGGCAGGGAGTCGCCGGTGGGAGAGGGGCACTGAGGGGGTCGCCGAGGGGGAGTGGGGCACCGAGGGGGTCGCCGAGGGTAGGGGGCCGAGGGGGGAGTGGGTCACCGAGGGGGGATGGGTCGGGTTGCCGGGGGGGGGAGGAGTGGGTCGTCGAAGGGGGAGGGGTCGCCGAGGACCGGAGGGAGGGATGCGAGAGGGGCAGGGGATCGAGGGAATTTGGGATAGAGGGAATTATAAATTTGGGAGGAGGGAGGGAAAAATGAAAAGTCGAAACAGGGAGCCCTATTTGACAAAAATCAGCGACGTCATCAAAGGACATCGTTGAACGTCGCTAATATCCTAAACATTAGCGACGTTCAGCAACGTCTAGCGATGTAACTTTCTAATACGCTTTTAAGTAGTCACTATAGGTCGCTGAATGTCGCTAATTTTTTTTCCTGGCGACGTTCAGCGACGTTAATAAAACACATCGCTAATATACTAAATATTAGTGACATTTTTACATGGAGTCGCTAAAAACGTTGCTAAATTGACTGATTTTGGTAGTGAATTTCTTATCTTGTGGTATTTAGGTCGATCGTTCGGACGCAATACTAGAGAATGAGTCTATTTGAACTCTAGCCAAGGGGCCCATTTATTTCGTCAAAATATGGCCAAGCTATTATGTGAATGGGTACAGGTTCAAGTCAACAAATGTTCCGATCAGAGAGAACTTTCCAGATCTTGATTCGACCAAAAATAGTTGTTTATGTATCCGATCTACAAACTACAAAGATGTAGATACGGGCAATAATTTCTATGGCGTTTTACGGGAGATTGTGGAGTTGACATGTAACTACGGCGTAGAGCCGGCTAAGATCGTGTTGTTCAGGTATGATTGGTTCGACCCGATCCAAGATCAAGGTTGGAAAATTGACAAGCATGGTCTTGTGGATTTTTGTAAAACCCCTAAATTTCTACTTAATTTTTTTTTATAAATTGAGTATTTCAAATTTTTACTTGGTGTTTTGTACGTCGTATAGTCGTATTATACGTCGCGTATGAACTCAATATTTTCATATGCCTCGTCGAGTGCGAATATGTGCGAGGTACATATTTTTGTAAAAATATTTTATTTTAGAAGCTTGAATTTTCAAATAATAACTAATAAATATTTATTTTCAATTACTTAAAGTTGTAGAATGTGTCGCATTTGGAATTTTTAAAACTTTATTTTACATCATGGAAGTTATATAAATAGTAATTTAAAAACGAGGTTTATGCAAATGTTTATTTTTATACAAGACATATAAATTTAATCCTTTTTTTTGAATTTATTGATATAAATATTTTATTATTCAAGAGGATATTTAAAAGTATTTATTATTTTTGAAATTATTATTATTGGTATTTTTGGAAAATATATTTGGAAATTTTCGTGGCCATTTTAAATCTCAATTTGATTTTATGGTTTTAATTTAAAACGTTTAAAGGTAGAATTTATATTTATATTTGAGTTTGAATGATCTAGAATTAAATTCGAATTTAATTTCAATTTAGATTTGATTTATTTGAATTAAAATTTATATTATCTATTGGGGATTTAATCAAATCTCAATCCCTATCCAACTGAGAATTCCCACATCCTATAAATAGGCAGGTACTCGTCCATAAATTGCCACCATCCAAATTGTGCATCGTGTCTGTGCCTCCCTACATCCACCTCCCTACATCCACTATATTTCCAGTACATATATACATCGTTCTTTCTCGTGTCCGACATGTCGGACACAACCCTGTTCCCGTGTCTCGCAGGACACAACCACCGACCCTTCTCTGTCGTGTCAGGATAGCCCCCAACACGATGACGTCCCCCTACCCATTTTACTGTCATCACCATCACAGCCCCAGCCTTCACCACAGCCCCACCACCGTCGCCAACATCCCCGACCAACTCTGGTCGACACCACCACCGCTCAGCATATCCACAATTCGCCACCCTAGCCCCTTCACCATCGCTGTCATCCCCAATAACCGAACACCTGTAATACCACCACGTTGCCGTGCCCGAAAAACCCCAAATCCTACCGCCAACGCCGCGGATTTGACATCGCCACCACCACCATCAAGATTTCCAAAGGAGAGGGGGAACCCTAACCTGACCTCCAGCCTCCGCCTGGGCTCCCGACCGTCGTCGCGTGCTGGCGAACCGCCGCCGCCTCTGCCGGGAGTCCGTCCATCCCTCTCAACTCCGCCTCTGCCGCCCTTGTCGGAGACGCCGAGCCGGAGATCTTTCGCGTAGCACACCGGTGATGCCTGATCCTCTCCGCCCGGTGTCCGAGTACGCGCCTCCGCCTCCGACTTCCCGGCCTCCCCCAGCGCTGGTCGGAGACGCGCTCTTGCCGGCGCAACGCCACTGCCGGCGCTCAAACCCGGCCGCCTCCTCCTCGCGTGGGTGCTCCGCCGAAGCACTGAAACCCCATGCGCCGGCCGACGCACCAGCACCTCTGAACCGCGCCACCGCGCTCCTCTCGTCTTCCCTCACCGGCCGCCGACTTCCGGCGTCGCACACCACACCGCCGCAGCCATGCGCCACCGCGCGCAGGGATGGTCGCCTCTCGACCTCCTCCGGCCGCCGGATCTCGTGCGCCTTCCACCTTCTCCTCCTCCGCGGATCATCGCGCCACCACCGGCGCCGTCTCCTCCGCGCCGCCGGCGCCGATCGCCGCCCCCGCCGAACCCGAGGTAAGACCCCCTCTTCCAATCACTTCGTTTTTTTTTCTCTCTCAGTGTTTAACATTGGGGGGGGGGGAGTGGGTGTAAAGTTCTATTAAAGGGATTATATTAGTAACATAATAATAATAATAATAATAATAATAATTATTATTATTATTATTATTATTATTATTATTATTATTATTATTATTATTATTATCACTATTATAACTAACGTTGTTATTAGTATTAATTATTAAGATTATTACTGTTATTATTTATTAATTTATTATTCATATTATTATTATTGTTATTGATATTATTATTAATACTGCCACAGTTATTATTATAATAATTATTATTATTATTTATTATTTTTGTTACTATTATATTATTAGTATTATTTTAAATACTTTTGTTTATGTTATCTATTGTTAGAATTATTAGTGCAATATTCTGTTTATTTAAATAAATTTGATAATTAGTATTTTTCAAATTATTTTGACAACACTCAATAGCCCTAAAATTATTTTTTGCTATATTTTATTAAAATATTTTGACTAACAAAAAGTTACTTTTCTACAATATATATATTATATATATTTTAAATGTGAGTTTAGCCTAAAAATAATTTTTAATTTTTCAAATATTTATCTAGACGTATATTTGACTAATAAAAATGTATTTCCCCAAATGGTATATTTTAAGTATTTTCAAATATTTATGTAAAATTATTATAAAATTATTTCTAAAAATAGTATAAATATTCAGTCACTCCTAAATTTCTCCTATTATCGTTGTTGATCGTGACTAATCACATGTTCCTATTTTCTCACAATTTTGATCCATTACATCAACCCTGGCCATCGGACTATTCGGACTTGTCGGAGCATCGTACCACCCCAGGCGACCCACCAGGCAAGATACCTTGCCATCTTGTACTTATATTTCATTCATGATATTTTATATGTTGCTAGTGTTTTACATTAGTAAAGTGTGTCCAAGTATGGATTGGGTGCCATCGATATGTATATCGATGTTTGTGTGTGTGTGTGTGGACCATATGTGGTAGCTGACTTTTTCAATGTGTTGAAGTTATACTCCATAACTTCTTTAACCTGTTGACACATCTCATACACGATACAAGAGTGAGGATCATGGAGTTGGCACGAACCTACGTATTCGACTTGCTACCGATATGGGCAGTTCGTGTGTCTGTTCATTTATGGATTAGCAGAGTCTAGATAGCGACTTGCATAGAGATATGGATCGCCAAGTCATGGATATGACTTGTGTGATACATGGGCGGGAAAAACTACTGGGACGTATGAGCTGGCCCACAGCCTTCTAGTTGCCCGGTTATGGGTTCATGGTTTCCCTGATATGGGTGTATCGCTAGAGGATATATCCATTGCACGGCCCTGACCACACGTCAGATACGGTCATGAGGTATGCTAGCGATGCAAAGTATGGACTAGGGGATATATCCATTGTACGGCCCTGACCACGCGTCAGATACGGTCAGAGACGTATATTAGTTCATGCGAAAGCCTCTAGCGGATGCTATGCTTTATTCCTACCCACTTATACGTTCCAGTATAGTTTTCGACTTGCATTACACCTAGATGGTTTGGTTCCATAGTGTTGGAGTGTGTGGTCTTTCCTTTGTCATGTTTCATTTACAGTTCATTATGGTATTATTTTTATGTATCTTGTTACGTCCCTCTGAGGACCTGGTGATTTCTCCAGGTGTGTGCTTTCATAATTTTCTACAGGTTTTCTAGCCAAGGCCGCGATCTTCTCCATTTCTCGAAGATGATTGCTCTTGGTTCGTTTTGTCATTTTGTCGATCGCCTTCTTGTACATTTATTTCATTGAGATAGTTGGTAGTGGACTTTGTCTCCGCCCAACAATTGTACCATAATTATTCAAGTTGATTCTATCTTTATTCTTTATATATTTGTGGATGAGATTTAGCATGTCTTGGTTCTCTACATTTTACAGCTTATGTATTTATACGAGGATTCCATACATTGGAGTATTCTTCGTATATCTACAGCTGGCATGTTTGCGTACTTAGTCCTATATGATTTTGGGACTGGGGCGTTACAATATTAACTACCGTCGTCGATATCAAGAATACGAACCATTTGTTCTAGCAAGTCAGGCTCAACTAGTTTACTTCACTACTTATCCTAGACGGAAAACAACTAGGTTGGACTGGTGGACAGTATGCAAGACTAAAGCCAAAAATACCTACGATATTGACGAAATAGCTTATCAGGAGGACGAGCTACCTCTCGTAACAAATACAGTTGACGTGGACACAACGGAAGTTCCATGTTACACGTCTAATCGTGTAGAAGAGGTAGAAGTATCCGAAGAGAAAAATGAAGTAGATGAAAGCGAAGATGAGGAGGAAGAGGAAGATGAGGACGCGAAAGATGAAGAAGATAAATTTTCAGAAGATGATTGAAAGTAAAATTAAATGTAAAATATCTTCCACATTACACGTCTAATATTGTCATTTTGTTTCATCCTTAATTAATCTCTATGTTTCCATCAATCTTACCAGATGGCACTAGGGGTGCAACTCAGGCGGGCTAAACCCGAGCCCGATCGAGTAAACCCGTTAATGGGTTGGGTTAGGGTTGAAAATACTCGGGTTCGGGTTCGGGCTCGGGTTAAAATATTTGAACCCGATCAAAAATCGGGTTGGGCTCGGGTTAATATGTCGGGTTACCCGAAGAACCCGAAACCCGACTTATATATATATATATATATATATATATATATATATATATATATATAATTTCATACTTCTTAAATAAAAAATTTTAATCCTAAATTTTTCCACCCAAACTCTTCAACTCCTTATCCTAAATCTTATTTCAGTTTGTATTTTGTAATGATTAAGACTTGATTTCTATTTGATTATGAGTTTAATATTACTTTTATTTAAAATTATTTCAAATATTATATTAGAGTTCGATAAACCCGATGGATCCGGCCCAACCCGAGCCAAACCCGATCCTCCGGGCTTGGTCTTGGGCTTCATATATTGAACCCGAGGTCGGGTCGGACTTGGGCTCGGGCTTGACTTATGATTCATCGGGTTGGGCTCGAGTTGACCTCAAGCCCGACCCAACCCGCCGTTGTTGCACTCCTAAGAGGCACCTGCTGCTGAGGAGGTAGTGCTTCCTTCTGCTGTTGAGTCGATAGTGGTACCTACTGCAGAGATGACGGTCAAGGAAGAACTTTCTCCTACTATTAAGGAGGAAGTTATTCCTAAAGCCGAGATTGCTGTAAAGGAGGAGGTGGCACCAGAGGGTAGTTGCGCCGGGAGTTCCAGTCATCCATCTCCTCTGGATATTGATCTTGCTGGTGTAGATCCTACTTATGCGCAGTGGCTGGGGAGGGAGATCTATTTGCGCCTGCGTAGAGGACAGTAGACTTATTATCTTTCTGGATGTTGATCTTTCTGGATGTTATTATCTAGACTTGGATATTTATTTTACTTTCTGGATGTTTATGGATGTTTATAGAGTTTATTATATAGACTTGGTTATTATCTAGAAATTCAACGGAGGGTTGCTCCGGGTCTATTTTATAAACTGTGATATGTTAAATGCATGTTTATTATCTACAAATTCAACGGAGAGTTGCTCCGGGTCTATCTTTATAACCTATGATATATTAAATACATGATTATTATCTTGTAGATATCTATTTCTATTATGTATGGCAGGACACAGAGGATCGTACCCCGTGGCAGTAGAGGAGTATCCCACGGAGGTAGAGGTTCCACCGGTGGACGGAGTGGTACTCCGTTAGTGGATGACGGTGCCGGTCCCTCGTCTCATAGTACTCCAGTGTACCAGCCACTCGGATCTCCGTCTGCGTCGAAGGTGCGTGGCAGCACTCCTGGGACGAACAGTTTCAGGCCTGATCCTAGCCCATCCAGCAGTATTCCTCCTGATGACGGTAATATGGAGACGGAGGAGTGGGTGGAAGAGGTCGCACCTACGCCGTCTACATATGATCCGAGCGATCCCCTATGTGCTCCTCCGGACGAGACGATGATGGAGATTTGGTCCGACGGGCCTACAAAGTAAGTTAATTAGTTAACATTTATTCATACTTATATCTATATGTTAATGAATTTAATTATCGTTGTGTAGATATCGTCCCTCGTCAGTTCAGAGGGCATTGGGGCTATTTCTGAGGTCCAACTACGGTCGGCCTTGGATCAACTACTCGGATGCCTCGGACGAGAGGAAAGCATTCTGGTTTGCCCACTTCAAGGTAACTAAAGTATATTACTTTTAGTATAAATCATATTTTATGCATATTGTATAGCTAACTAATTTAATTCTTGTAGAAGACATATTTTTATCCACCACACCGGGCTGAGACGATTGAGAACCAATTTCCTGCCGTTGCCGCCAAGTTGATCCGGGATGCGATCGACGACCAGAAGGCTCGAGACCATTCCGAAAAAGGGATCCAAGGTTGGATCACGCCCGAGCAGTTGTGTCACGACCCGATCCCAAATAATTGGGTCGAATCGGATCATGCCCAGCCTGCACCGTTGTTGAGACGGCAGCAGTAAGCTGTATCACTCATGCAGGTAAATAAACAACACAGTCTAATTGTCACAACTTTAATAATTCGAATAGTTTAAAAAAAAACTTTTACAATAAAATGAAAGATACATCTGTAATACATTGTTTTCCACAAACATCATGAATTATAAAAGAAGAAGAAAAATCTAGGCATCCAGCTCATCAGTCTCGAGATCATCGTCCTCTAGTTGGAATCTCAGGAAAAATACCGTGGAACAAAGCATCATCAGCGATACCTAAAATGTTGGGTCTCCAGTCAGGAGGGAGCAAAGTACAATTACGAATATCCAATAATTCAAATAATAATTTGAAATTTGCAATGTTAAACAATTTGAAATACTTTAACAATATTTTTCAACAATTCTACAATTGAAAACAATGTGATTTGAGTAGGTAACGAACTATGACCGGCTTGGGATGATTCAATTATATCCTAATGATACGGTCCGGCCTATCCTCGTGTATAGGAGGAATCAGCTCGCACAATCAATGATGCAATATAGGGGTATTGGTCATAGACGCTACACTACTCTCCCAATATCCCGAGTCAATCAGATTCAATCAATGAGTCAATATTTGAACTCTAATAAAGAGTTCCACAATCAATAATCTAGGAGAGAGTTCCGTGTAGCAATGTGGTTTAAAATTGCAATAGAACAATTACTAGATAAATTACCAAATAGACATAACTGCACTTGTCTTTGTATTAGAATGACTGGAAAGACGAGTCGGTACCGAGGAGGAACGTCAGGTGTAACTTCGAGTTCCTACAGTTGAGAACTCGACTTAGATCCTTTGTATAACCAGGCTAAGTGTGCTAGTTGCAATCTCTAGTAGTAAGTCCTAGTCAGATTTTTAAATTGTATTAAACTACAGCTAACGATTACGTCGCAACTACGTGCGTTGATTAAACCGGTTAATTGGATTATTTGGAAAATACACGAGAATCAATTACAATTTGGAAAACTTTGTGTTTTGTAATATATTTATAAAAATACAGTTTTCTTTTAGTGATAAACCGTGAACTAGTTATTTACTAATATTTTATCCATTTTAATTAATTTCGTAATTAATCAGTAAATTACGCTCTAATCTACGATTTATGCGTCTAAACACAAACCACCCAAATTTCACATCCACCAGAAAAATAAAATAAAACTATGCTACACAATACAATGGCACAGCTAATGGTCCTAGGGTGGGCTTATGCCCTGTACAATTTTCTTTTACATCAAAATAAGAGAAAATGACTTAATTATTAAATAAAGTGCAGGAATTAAATAACTATAAATAATAGCCTAAATATTAATTAAAATAATTAAAAAGATAGCTAAGAGTCTCAGACTCGGTCCATTCCTCAAAATTCGGCTAATACCCCAACGTCCAGTCGGACCGGTGCGTTTGCATTTCGCCGGGGCCCACAGACCGGTACGGTCGTCGCCCGAAAATCAGTTTTAAAATTCATTTTCGAAAACCGATTTTGAAATCAAAATAAATATAGTTTTGTAAAAATTTGGGCAGCACTTCCTCTATTTCGGGACAACCCAAAACTGGGAAATGCACCACGGAAAACCTGCAAATATTTCCAACCCAAAATAATCCACAGAATATATCCACCAAAATAATCCCAAGCCACAGAAAGTAATTCTCAATCCACCGAACTTCCCGAAATGTCCGGGAATCCCATAATCAACCAATTCACACCAAACCAGCAGGTAAAATACAGGAAAATACGCTAACGTAGCTAATCGAAAATATAACGCAGCTAACCGGATTTCCCGAAGGGAATCCGGGGACCGATTTTCATCACCGATTCTACGAAAAGGGACGAACTACTGTGATTATCCAGAAATTACCAAATTCCGTTGGAGGGGAGCCGCGGGAAAAACTCGGGAATAATCCGAAACAAAGTTCGGCAGCAGGTCGCAGATCCCGGACAGCGGGAGAGGGCTCGCGAGCAGATCTGGCTCAACCACGCACAGAAGAGGGGCGCGCACGGGAGAGAGATCGGTCGGCTGCGCTAGGGCACGCCTCGCCGGAACAGAGGGTCGACCGCGGGGGAGTCCGCGGACAGCGGCGGGGAGAGGCCGCGGAGGAGTGCGGTGGGCGCTGGCCGCGGAAGCTAGGGCACCGGGCGGGGAGCCGTCGGTCTGGCTGCGGGCGGAGGAAACCGCGCGGCCACGGGGAAGTCCGGCCGAGGGGGTCGCGGGCTCGGGAGAGGGAGCACGCACGGAGGCGCGGTCGGCGGGCGGCTGGCAGCGCCTCGCCGGAGAGGGGCGGACGCGACGCGGGGTGCCGCGCGGAGGGGCGCACGCGGGTGAGCGCGGGCGAGCTCGGGGGAGGAGCTCCGCCGGGAGGGTGGCGCTCGGCGCGGGGAGAGCGCGGGGAAGCCGCGCGGTCGGGGAAATCCGCCGGAGATGAGTCGCGCAGAGGCGCTGACGACAGAGAGAGCTCGGGGAAGTCGAGCTCGGCCACGGGTAGGGCTAGGGCTAGGGCTCGGGAGGAAGTTTGGGGAAGTCTCTTCCAGAGAGAAATCAGAGAGGGAGAGAGATGAGGAGTTGAGTGAAAGAGAGAGAGTTTTAGAGAAATAACTTCTCTGCTGGAATGTTGGTACGGGAGAACGTGGGGTAGTGGAGGAATAAAAGGAAGGTGGGTGAGTAAATAGAGGGAGATGGAGAGTTGGGAAGTTGATGGGTTGGGAGTTATAAAGTGGAGTGGAGTTGGGGGTTTAGAATAGGAAGGGTGCTGACCAATTCGTGGGGAGTGAATGGCTTGGCTTTGAACGAGTGGGTGTGTGCTGGTCCTTTAGGACCAGCTCTCCCAAATATATTATTTTTTTTTATTTTAATAACATTAGCCAAACAGATTTAGGAAAGAAAGAAATGGGATTGGGTTCGGCTCAGGCTCGGGTCTGATCCAAAAATCAAAAAGCCCTGTTATTAATATTTTTCGAAATTCTTTCCATCCAAAAATATTTAATAGTAATATTAACAATAATAATAATAATTTTAGAAAACGCTAATAATAATAATAATAAACTCTATTAAATAAATAAAAACGAAAATGATGGGTTTCACAATCTTCCCTCCTTAGAAAATTTCGTCCTCGAAATTTAAAGTAAGGTAGGAAAGACAAACATGTACGGGTACTGCGCCCGTAACTCAGGTCCAACCATAAAGATTTCCAAGGCAGTCGTGGATGAGACGGTTTAGGGACAAGTTTTATTTATGATATTATCCACGCAGAAAAATACAAAAGCGAACCAAAGTACACGAGGTTGATCAGACCATCATGCACCGGTCCTGATTAGACAATATATTAGTGGGTGCACCCAATAAAATACCGTCATGATCAAGCTTGAAAAAAAAACAGCTTGCAAAACTAGGCTAACATAGCAGCATCAGTCAAGTTTAGAACGAAAAGATAAGAAGTAGGAGTTTATGTGATGGCTCAAATTCTGATCTTCTTCTCACCTCTGACTACGCTTGCAACTGGTTTCTCTGGCACTGAAAGGTTGATTCCAATCTTCAGTTCTGAATTATCCAAAATGTGACTCGGATCCGAAATGTAGCGTCTGAGCTGTGACGTAGAAGACGTTGCAACCTCTCAAGATTAGCTGGTAGAGCTAACTGGTACGCTACTTCCAACGCGTCTTAAACTTCAAATGGCCTGATGTACCAAATTCCGAGACGCAAAATCTCAATACATCTTCAAGCATCTGGATTGACCTCTCTGCTTGCTCGTCCCGCGGTACTCCATAAATCCGGTAAATGTGCCTCTCGTACAATGCTGCCAACTTCTTAGTGGATAACCAACTTTGAAAGTGTGCTGACTTAGTCAGTCGGTTTTCTATAATCCAATTGGTGCCCTTCCCTCCTTGGGAACAAGGCAATCCTTACTCAAAGTTCATTGTTATATGCTTCTACTTCCACTCCGAATTGTTCAGCGGACACTTGTTGTTCTCTTGCTAAATTCCTCATGTTGACAAATTCACATCTAATCTCATACCTGGAATTGTCCTTCTTCATTCCATAGCACCAATCAATGGAGGCATATTTCGATACATCTTATTAGCTCCTGAATATATGGAATACTGCGACTGGTGCATTTCTTTCATCAACTCGTTCCTCCGTTTGTCAGCCGATACGCAAAGTCTCGTACCTTTCTTCAGAGTTCCAATGCTGATCAATTTAGAAACCCTCGAGTGTTCCTGCCAACACTTGATCTCTAAGCCTGCAAAAGTGCCTTGTTTTGAAACTACGCTCTCTTGATTTTGTCCCTCAGCCTCGAACTTCATCAATACTGAATCAGCATCCAGCTCCGTCCTTCTATCTCCAGATAGTATAACCTCCAGTCCAACTTCTCGACGTCTTCTAGTAGGTGTCGGTCCTTGGTTAAGAACTTCGCCATCAGTATCGACCAAGTGCATCAGCGACCATATTAGCCTTACCTGAATGGTACTGCAGGTTGATGTCGAAATCCTTCATCTGCTTCAGCCATCTTCTTAGTCTAACATTCAGCTCTTTCTGAGTGAAGACATATTTCAGATTTTGTAGTCCGTATATATTTTCACTCCCTTTCCATAAAGTCATGCTTCCATAGCTTCAAAGTAAAGATAATTGCAGCAATTCAAATTAGGTGTGGGATGATTCTTCTCATGAGTCTGTAGTTGCCTACATGTGTAAGCAATTACTTTCCCATGTTGTTGAAGAACGCAGCCCAGTCCTTTCCAGAGGCATTACTGTAAATTGAGAACCCACCGGTTCCTGCGGGTAGCGCAAGGATTGGTGTAGTGGTAAGTCTCTTCTTCAGCTCCTCAATGCCGCCTGGCAATCTTTCGTTCAGATGAACTCTTCATCCTTCCAAGTGAGCTTCGTTGTTGGCTCAGCAATCTTGGCGAAATCCTTCACGAACTTCTGGTAGTAGCCGGCCAAGTTCAAGAATCTTCCGAATTGAATTTGGGGTATACCCCTCTTCAACAACAGCTATTTTCCATCGAAGTTTCTTCTCTTGACAACATGGCCAAAAGTCCACCTTGTCAAAGATCCACGTTCAGATAACTTTCCATAAAACTTCTTTTTCCTCAAAGTTTCCAAAACTTCCTCAGGTGTTCTTCATGCTCTTCTTCAGTCTTCAAATATATCAGAAGGTTATCTATGGAGAAGATAAACTGATTCAAATACTCATGAAAATCTCTGTTCATGAGATTCATGAACATAGCAGAAGCATTTGTCAGTCTAACGTCCTGACCAAAGAAAACTACCCATACTTGGTGTTTGAACGCCGTCTTGGAAATGTCCTCTTTCCTGACTTTGATATGATGGTAGTCAAATCTTAAGTCAAACTTCGAAACACCCTAACTCCACACAAACAGATCAAACAGATCCTCGATCCGGACAGAAAGCACTTGTTCTTTAGTGTCTTGGTAAATGATGCACATCCGTTTGTTCCATCCTTCTGGAGCACAAACAAGATAGGTACTCCCTAAGGTGAAGTTCCACCCTGAATAAATCCTAGAGCCTTCAGTTCATCGATCTGGTCCTTCATCTTCTATGATCTTCGAGTCTGAATCATGCCTTATTGTAAGGGGCAGGGTCTGCTGGATAGGAAGAGGGTCCTTAGATTGTGGCCTAACAGGTGTTGCTGGAATATGAGCTCTGGTTTGATGGAAAGATAAGGACAGTCCTTTACCCGATGTTCAGCAGATCCACATGCCAAACATTGTCCCAATCTCTTGCGGCAACTAACAGCCCGATGACCAGGCCTCTTGCAATAGTTACAAGCCCATAGCTTCTACGACAAAACTGCCGGAAAGTAGAGTACTTGATGGGACCCAAATATCTTCTAGATTCAAGGGTATCCTTCCTAGGACAAAAGTTCTGCTCTAACTTGGTTGGGGATAACTAAGGCTACATCATGACGTTCTTCATGTCTTCTCTCGTGATATTCATCTGTTCCTGCTGGGCTTCATCTTGAGCTTTCTGGAACTCCAGGATTAGTTGAAATAGGGCAACCATTTGGAAGATATTTGCTGGTACTGGTGGAGCAACAAAATGAATACTCCACCTAGGAAATGCAACTCAGTTTGAGATGAGGTAGGAATCGCCAGTGTAGGAAAAACTTCACTGGATGCACTTTGAGGACGGTCAAACAGCCGCGAGGGAAAAGACCCTGGACTTGGTTGAGGAGATGGGGTATGATCCGGAGATGACACCTCATCGCCAGCAGGATTTGGTCAACGGTCATTTTCTGGATGGTTTAGGATGCAAACATAAGCAAGGTATCCTACCAGTCTATAATCAAACAAAAATATTTATTTATAATATATTTCGGTCCTATGTTGTGATAAATTGATGTTCTAGTGTTCTAATTGTTTCTAGGTATGTTTTCCTAAGTTGTTGTTCAGACCTGCATGGGCCACCACTAAAAACATGTCACGACCCGATCCCAAATAATTGGGTCGAATCGGATCATGCCCAGCCTGCACCGTTGTTGAGACGGCGGCAGTAAGCTGTATCACTCATGCAGGTAAATAAACAACACAGTCTAATTGTCACAACTTTAATAATTCGAATAGTTTAAAAAAAAAAGCTTTTACAATAAAATGAAAGATACATCTGTAATACATTGTTTTCCACAAACATCATGAATTATAAAAGAAGAAGAAAAATCTAGGCATCCAGCTCATCAGTCTCGAGATCATCGTCCTCTAGTTGGAATCTCAGGAAAAATACCGTGGAACAAAGCATCATCAGCGATACCTAAAATGTTGGGTCTCCAGTCAGGAGGGAGCAAAGTACAATTACGAATATCCAATAATTCAAATAATAATTTGAAATTTGCAATGTTAAACAATTTGAAATACTTTAACAATATTTTTCAACAATTCTACAATTGAAAACAATGTGATTTGAGTAGGTAACGAACTATGACCGGCTTGGGATGATTCAATTATATCCTAATGATACGGTCCGGCCTATCCTCGTGTATAGGAGGAATCAGCTCGCACAATCAATGATGCAATATAGGGGTATTGGTCATAGACGCTACACTACTCCCCCAATATCCCGAGTCAATCAGATTCAATCAATGAGTCAATATTTGAACTCTAATAAAGAGTTCCACAATCAATACTCTAGGAGAGAGTTCCGTGTAGCAATGTGGTTTAAAATTGCAATAGAACAATTACTAGATAAATTATCAAATAGACATAACTGCACTTGCCTTTGTATTAGAATGACTGGAAAGACGAGTCGGTACCGAGGAGGAACGTCAGGTGTAACTTCGAGTTCCTACAGTTGAGAACTCGACTTAGATCCTTTGTATAACCAGGCTAAGTGTGCTAGTTGCAATCTCTAGTAGTAAGTCCTAGTCAGATTTTAAATTGTATTAAACTACAGCTAACGATTACGTCGCAACTACGTGCGTTGATTAAACCGGTTAATTGGATTATTTGGAAAATACACGAGAATCAATTACAATTTGGAAAACTTTGTGTTTTGTAATATATTTATAAAAATACAGTTTTCTTTTAGTGATAAACCGTGAACTAGTTATTTACTAATATTTTATCCATTTTAATTAATTTCGTAATTAATCAGTAAATTACGCTCTAATCTACGATTTATGCGTCTAAACACAAACCACCCAAATTTCACATCCACCAGAAAAATAAAATAAAACTATGCTACACAATACAATGGCACAGCTAATGGTCCTAGGGTGGGCTTATGCCCTGTACAATTTTCTTTTACATCAAAATAAGAGAAAATGACTTAATTATTAAATAAAGTGCAGGAATTAAATAACTATAAATAATAGCCTAAATATTAATTAAAATAATTAAAAAGATAGCTAAGAGTCTCAGACTCGGTCCATTCCTCAAAATTCGGCTAATACCCCAACGTCCGGTCGGACCGGTGCGTTTGCATTTCGCCGGGGCCCACAGACCGGTACGGTCGTCGCCCGAAAATCAGTTTTAAAATTCATTTTCGAAAACCGATTTTGAAATCAAAATAAATATAGTTTTGTAAAAATTTGGGCAGCACTTCCTCTATTTCGGGACAACCCAAAACTGGGAAATGCGCCACGGAAAACCTGCAAATATTTCCAACCCAAAATAATCCACAGAATATATCCACCAAAATAATCCCAAGCCACAGAAAGTAATTCTCAATCTACCGAACTTCCCGAAATGTCCGGGAATCCCATAATCAACCAATTCACACCAAACCAGCAGGTAAAATACAGGAAAATACGCTAACGTAGCTAATCGAAAATATAACGCAGCTAACCGGATTTCCCGAAGGGAATCCGGGGACCGATTTTCATCACCGACTCTACGGGAAGGGACGAACTACTGTGATTATCCAGAAATTACCAAATTCTGTTGGCGAGGAGCCGCGGGAAAAACTCGGGAATAATCCGAAACAAAGTTCGGCAGCAGGTCGCAGATCCCGGACAGCGGGAGAGGGCTCGCGAGCAGATCTGGCTCAACCACGCACAGAAGAGGGGCGCGCACGGAAGAGAGATCGGTCGGCTGCGCTAGGGCACGCCTCGTCGGAACAGAGGGTCGGCCGCGGGGGAGTCCGCGAACAGCGGCGGGGAGAGGCCGCGGAGGAGCGCGGTGGGCGCTGGCCGCGGAAGCTAGGGCACCGGGCGGGGAGCCGCCGGTCTGGCTGCGGGCAGAGGAAACCGCGCGGCCACGGGGAAGTCCGGCCGAGGGGGTCGCGGGCTCGGGAGAGGGAGCACGCGCGGAGGCGCGGTCGGCGGGCGGCTGGCAGCGCCTCGCCGGAGAGGGGCGGACGCGGCGCAGGGTGCCGCGCGGAGGGGCACACGCGGGTGAGCGCAGGCGAGCTCGAGCTCCGCTGGGAGGGTGGCGCTCGGCGCGGGGAGAGCGCGGGGAAGCCGCGCGGTCGGGGAAATCCGCCGGAGATGAGTCGCGCAGAGGCGCTGACGGCAGAGAGAGCTCGGGGAAGTCGAGCTCGGCCACGGGTAGGGCTAGGGCTAGGGCTCGGGAGGAAGTTTGGGGAAGTCTCTTCCAGAGAGAAATCAGAGAGGGAGAGAGATGAGGAGTTGAGTGAAAGAGAGAGAGTTTTAGAGAAATAACTTCTCTGCTGGAATATTGGTACGGGAGAACGTGGGGTAGTGGAGGAATAAAAGGAAGGTGGGTGAGTAAATAGAGGGAGATGGAGAGTTGGGAAGTTGATGGGTTAGGAGTTATAAAGTGGAGTGGAGTTGGGGGTTTAGAATAGGAAGGGTGCTGACCAATTCGTGGGGAGTGAATGGCTGGCTTTGAACGAGTGGGTGTGTGCTGGTCCTTTGGGACCAGCTCTCCCAAATATATTATTTTTTTTATTTTAATAACATTAGCCAAACAGATTTAGGAAAGAAAGAAATGGGATTGGGTTCGGCTCAGGCTCGGGTCTGGGTTCGGGTCTGATCCAAAAATCAAAAAGCCCTGTTATTAATATTTTTCGAAATTCTTTCCATCCAAAAATATTTAATAGTAATATTAACAATAATAATAATAATTTTAGAAAACGCTAATAATAATAATAATAAACTCTATTAAATAAATAAAAACGAAAATGATGGGTTTCACAAGTTGTCACGCCCCAGAACCAGAATACTGGAGAGCGGGGGCAGACATAGCCAGCTACGTATATTGAAGTACAACCCACCTCGCTATACGGTCACGGCTGTCTAGATACATGAGGGTTTACTACAAGCCAACAGTCTCCTATGGTCATGAACAAGCCTAGTGTCTCAATCACAAGCAAGTAAGTGAATGTTATAAGATGTTAGATCACCAAATATACAATAGTAAGGCGTCCCAAACATTACATATTCAGTTGATCATGAAGCTAGTCGTTACAAAATGTTAGGACTAGCAAGAGTTTTAGTCATACATGATCAACCCTAGGATCTGTCAAGCATGTTACAGTCCGTAGGCAGACAGTAAGTAAGTGCAATCGAGCTAAACATGTGCTCGTCGGCTAAACGCCTCAAAAGAATATGTTTACAATAGAGTGGGAGAGCCAAAAATAACCCACTCGTTGCCCTGGTTACGCCTGGTGGTCACCATCGGGCTGGAAAATCGGTAGATCCTCTAGAGTTGCTCCGAAATCTGGCCATACAAAACCAGCTGGGTCAGATCCCAGAAAGAGCAAGTGCCACAAAGGAAGCTTCACTTAGGAACTAAAACCAGCAATTAGCACAGAAAATAATATATAGTAAAACTGGAGAAAATTTAACATCACGGGTGTAGTGTCCCGCTCCTAGCGGTTCACTATGTAAGGCTTGTGGCTTGGCTAACTCGGTCGGAACCGAGTATTGGGAAAACTTACCACTGGCACCGAATCGATCACGGACAAGTGCATAAGAACCTTTCCAACTAATGGATTGGTTTCTCTTGAAATGCGTCCAAGAGTTTTCTCTGGATGTTTTGCTGCTGGTTTTGCTGCTTGGTTTTGATGGATGCTTTTCTGAATGATTTTCGATGATTTGATTCTTGCCCGTTTTCATCGATTTGCATAGCATTCATTCTTGAGAATTCTGAGAGAAGAGAACACAACGAGACGGATTATTAATCAATCTTTTGGTGCCAATGCAGACTGACGCGTGACGGAAGGCTAAGCGTGCAAGTGTTCCTCTCTCTCGACGATTCTCTAATTTGGTGAGTGTGGATCTCTGTGGTAGTATTGTCCCTCTCGTTATTCCTTCATGCCAACTAAATAATTGTCTTGCAACATCCGTTGATCGATATCAAGTTGCTAAATGCCACAAGTCAATACCACTAAGAAGCTAGAGATTGAACATTGAAATGAATGCTAGTCTATAGAACATTGAAATGAATGCTAGTCCATAGAACATTGAAATAAATGCTAGTCCCTTGAACATTGAAATGAATCGATTACACTGTTAACAACAATTGAGATTATGCTTGTCCACTGAACATTGAATTGAGATTGAATTGATGCCTAGAATGATGATGAAATACTGCAAAATGAACAAGTTGTCTATTTACTTTCAAAACTACCATGCACTGTATGCTTATCGAGTCGTTCACGCATTCGCATGGTCATGGACAACTTGTGCACAAGGTTTGGTGGTGTGTTTCCTCGAATTTGTACTGGGGCGTCGGGACCGATTCGGCCTAGGAGGAAGCATTGGCGTGCTAATGGGAGCACGGGTATTGCGAGGCATCCTTAGGGGCTAGCTACCTACTTTGGAGTCATTGCATAACCTTGAAGTCCTATAAGGCAAAGAGATGTCCATATGGTTTAACAGCGCTAGTGGCCATGTAGTCAGGATGCATGCTAATGATCATTTTATGCAGGGCGGTAAGTATATTATTATTATCCTGTATCTTATGCAGAAAAGCTGGATTCGGCCAACAGTAAAGTAAACATGGTTTATTCCCTGTTGCATTTATTGTGAATTACTCTGAATGTTGCCTGTCCCTAATAAGTTTATATCTTTAAAATGCTTGTCATTAATAAAATGTTGGTTTAGCTGAGTGGGCCAACGGGGCTCACCAGCGCATTGTTATAATGTGCTGACCCCTCCTCCACAGGTACTTGAGAAGGCTCGGGCGCACCTCGCAACTAAAGCTTTCTGAACTGCTGTTTCCTTTCAAGTTGTTTTCCCTAAAAGACGCACAAAGTATTACGGAATTTTCAAAGATAGCTACTTATATTTCAAAGTACTAAAGGGACATGATGTATGGAACGGAAAATTATTTCATGGCAGCCTATCAGTTGTACTTCTTTTCATGAATCAATGTAGCCGAAATGGCATTTCAAATATTATCGAGAAAAGTTGTATTCTGACTACAATTATGAATAAAAATGAGTATTTCTTCTTCCTATATTGTGTCTAAATGTTTCCGCAACTGTGGCTTACTTTTAAATGTTTCAAAGTGATATAAATGTGCATGTTCTAGCCTTGTACAAGTGCAACTCCAGACTTGTACGACATCACGCCTTAGCGAGGACGATCGATTCGGCGTGAATCGAAGCAAAGCGAGCGATTCCAAGAATCGGGGCGTGACAACAGGGATATACGGTAAGATAACCATGGGACCATTCAGATAACCAAGTTACAATCCTTAAACCAAACAAGGACCGGGATTGTAACCCTTCGTCTGAACCGAACTTGGTTTCTCCCATTTATCAGCAAGATAATATAAGAAGTTAGAGCATGTAACAATTTATACAGGATCAAGACTAGACAGATTATTCCTCATTCAATCAATTACGGCCAAGCAATGAGTACGGCTTGATACTTTAACTAACTAGGGTTATCACAAGCCTAGTTACTAGCAAGATGCAGTGAGATTACTCCACAGCCACAAGCCCTGCAGACCATCCAGGTTACCCAGGTCGAAAATTAGGGGTTGAATTCAAGTGGGTACATCGTTCAGGAAACGCATGTACCCTTAGGTAGCTTGAAGGGTGCAACACATGACAGTGTGCTGGAAATGTGCCCTACTCGACGACAGGCTACAGATCCCAGGCACGCCCAGGTAACGGGATTGCCTGTAACTGGGAGATCTCTTTATGACTAATGTATTAATCTAGTTATTAACCTTAGTCCATTTCAGTAGGTACTCCTGACCGTGGTACTCAGGAGTCCCCTCCTAGACATGATGCAAGACAGGACTGGATTATTTGTACAAGCACAATCGCCCATGGTGTCGAGGTTATTTATACAGGTCATGTCATGTCAGGTAGTGTAAGCCCCTGTTTTTTCAAATTTTATTTTAATTAGTGTTAATTAATTTTTTTAGTGTCAATTTAGCCTTAAAATAATTATTTAGATTTTTAGAAATTTTTTTAGAATTTTTAAATGATTTTTAAATGAGTTTTATATATTAAAAATATCATTTTGTAATTTATTTAAATGTTTTAATATCAATTTGCAATTAATATAATTGTTTTAATACAGTTTTATAATTATTTAAATTGTTTTAATATGTGGAATGCAAATTATATTTGCATTCATACTCTGTTAAAGCCTTTGTGTAATTCCTAAATCTAGGAGGACCTAACTGCTAACCTACCCAACACCCCCGCCCCCCACGACCAGACTCTCTCTCTCCTCACCCACTCCGCTGACCGACGACTCGACGTCGGCTGCCCCCTCCGTTTTCGGATGCCCCGACCGACCTAAGCCCCTATTTAAACTCCCCTCCTCTCCCCAGACTCGACCCTAACCCTAACCGACCACCACGACCACCCCGACCCCCCCTTTCTTCCCCGACAAACCTAAACCCTAACCCTAACTCCGGCGACCCCCAGCGCCACCTCTACAGCCGTCGTCGTCACAAGCCACCACCACCAATCAATGCGCCCTGCCAAGACGACTCCAGCGCCACCGGAGCGCTGCCATCCCGACGTCTCCACCGCCGGCCAGCACACTCAAACCCCCCCGACTTGTTGGACACATGAGTAGCAGTGCTGTTTGTGTCGTGTGTGTCTCGTGTTGGGCATGGGTTGTTCGCCGTGTCCTGGCGAGCACGAGCGTGGACCTGGACACGTAAAATTCGTATCGTGCGTGTCGAATCGACCCAGACACGTTAATACCTGTGTCCCTAACTGTCAGGACACAGGACTGTGTTATATTATTTTTTTATCTTTTAAATCACTTAAAATCTAATAAAATTAACCTAAGTCTATCCCTAACACAAGCCACGGGCTGACCCCCTGGCTAGCCCGACCTAACTAAACCCCCCCTGCGCAGCTCGGGTTCGAGCCCCCCTTCTGTTCCTGTTTCTTTTTCTTTTTTTATGTTTCTTTTTCTTTTCTTTTCTTTTTGTTTTAATATATATATATTTATATATATGTATACATGTATTTGTATATATATATGTATTATTATATATACTATATTATGTATATATATATATGCTGTTTATATATATATATATATATATATATATATATATATATATATATATATATATATATATATATATATATTTTTTATATATATATATATATATATATATATATATACTTCATTTTTTGTACTTTATTATATTATATTATATATATATATATATATATATATATATATATATATATATATATATATATATATATATATATATATATATATATATATATATATGTATTATGTACACATGTATATATGTATATATTTTCTTGTGTATATATATTATTATATATATATATATATACTATAATATTGTATATATATATATACTTTATAATTAAGTATTTCCTTACGTATATATATATATATATATATGTACTTTTGGCATAGGTATGGATATATTCATTTTGTATAAGTTTACCTTATTAAAATAATAATATTTATTTTACATTTTTACCAAATTGTATTTTTAGTGTATTTAAATTACTGCAACCATTTGGTGTCCAGGCCTAGCATGGGTTTTTGGGCCCAAATGTGTTTTCACACATTCAATACCTGTATAAGTCATATTGGACTTGATTCATGGCCTTGGGTCCTGTATTTGAACTTTGGTTCAAATTATATACATGGACAAAATACGCAGATAATTAATTAATTTATTTATATTGTGTGCAATGCTGTTTTTGATTTTCTAAAAATACTTAAAGTATTGCTAAAATTATGAAAAAATAGTATTTAGATACTATGTTAAGTTAGCTAATTTAGTATAATTTTTATAGTATTTAAATTACAGTTTTCCACTAGTTTGGCATATGGAACCAAAACTTATTTCCTGTATACTTAGGAAAACTGATTTTTATAAAATACTTGTACTGATTAATAAATTCCAAAAAAATTATAATTAACTAGGATCATTTTGATACTTAATTTTATGTAAAATTAAGCTTTTTGTCTATCTCAAAAATTGTTAGAACACAATGGTCATTCGATTTATTTATTGATTAATTACGACTTGTAGCTTTTTGTGTTATTTTGAGTTTTAGCCGTGTTGAACCCCACCCCTCACTAGTGTAAAGACCCTAGAAAGTATTGTGTCACCCCACATTGGTCTCCTAAGCTAAAATCATCATTTTGGCTAGGTGCCCTGTCACAAGTCGTGTTTCACAGATTAGTGTCTTAGCATTTTAGCTTAATGTAAAAACTAAGTTATTGTATTTATTTCTACAGTGACGAGTTACCGGACATCCATAGCACTTTTATCGCAGCTTGTTTTGCTTTGCTTTGCTAGAGGCAAGTACCTTCTACAAACTTTACATACTGCTATAACAATAAACTGTGATTTACCCCCCATGTTAAATGCTGATCCTTGGGGTAGCAAGTTAGAACTTCACATGTTGTATTACTTTTAGTCTCCACCATGTTTATACAGTATCTCATATCTCTCACATGTTTAAATAACGGGTTAAGGGGAAACTGTTAGTATTGTACGTGAACATGACCCCCCTCTCCGTATGTATTTACCGCGCTCGGTGACATTCTACATGTGACCTTGCCGTATGTTCTGATATCGCATTTGTGTATGGATATACACCGATGCCGTTCGTGCACGTATGTGCATACCAGAAAACTTGATATGTACCACAGTACATCCTGTTCACCTATTGACCGATTCACGTACATGCTACAGTTTTAAACTTTTAAACTACGTGCGGTTATTTATAAAATAACCAATTAAACCATGATATGCCAGGATTCCAGTTTATTACATTCTTGTTCATGCTTCGTATATTTAGTTTGCTAGATTCAGTACTTGCTCCCGTCCTGACAGGATAACGTTGTAGGTGTCCTTACTGAGGAAGAGTTACTCTGCGACACATATTATGGAGTTACTGCCGAGGACCCGGCTCTGCTTTACGAGGATGTTCCTGCGGGGAACCTCGCCTAGTTGTCTTTTGTTTACTTAGACTTTTGAGAGTAGACATGTATTAGACTATATATTTTTGTAACTGGACATGTATCCAGTTTTACATTTCAGATCACTTGTACTTTGGACATTTTACTATATGATACGACTTTTGTGTTTGGAGCATTTATGACTTTTATTCACTTATAGAACTGTTAGCACATTTAGTTTTATCATGTTGTCTTTAGAACAACTTACTACGTTTTATATCAAACGTAGGCTGGGCATGACTTGGCCTGGCCCAACAATTTGGGTAGCGGGTCGTGACATATTTTTAGTGGTGGCCCATGCAGGTCCTGACTAAATTGTTTGGTTACGTTATTGTACCAAGCATGCCTGCAATTAGGAACTTAAGGTAATTAGACAACATTAGGAATGACGCTTAGAACACTTAGAGGAATGCTAGGATTGCAACATAGGAAATCCGTCACATGCTTGCTATTATAATTAGATTTTCTTGCCTATGATTGCTTACTTTAAACAAGTCCTTATAAGTCCTTTTTATTTTTCTTTTTTTTTATTAGATGGTGCTTACTCGTTCGTCCCAGTATGTTACGCCTGAGAATGGTGCACTCCCTATCCAGTCAGCTGACCAGTTGACTGATACACCCCCACCTCCACCTACCACATTCTCCCACTCCACAGATCCACAGACCCAGATGCCTCCACCACCTCCCACATCCCAGTCCCAGCAGGCCCCGATACTTCCACCACCCCCTATCATCATACCTACCCAGGCTTCCGTCACACTCGACGGGAACCAGCTGCTCACTATGATTCAGGGGTTCCTAACAACCCATCAGGAGCAGACTGCCCTACTCCGCCAGAGCATGGAGCGTTCCGAGGAACGTCCCGTGGTCCCACCACCTGTAGATCCACGGCAGAGAGTGGGGACTATCAAGGACTTCATGAGTCTGAATTCCAAGGAGTTCTTAGGGACTGAGGGTATAGTAGTAGCAGATGACTGGCTAGATTCGGTAGAGAGGAAGCTCCTAGGAGTCAGGATGCCGGGTGACCTCCAGGTCGAGGCAGCGGGATTTCTGCTGATAGACTTGGCAGGAGTCTGGTTCCAGAATGAGCCGTTATTTGCGAGAGGTAGAGCCACTTGGGACCAGTTCAAGACCCAGTTCAAGAAGAAATTCTTCTCGACCACTGCTAGAGTAGCCATGGGGCTACGATTCCAGAACATCCAGCAGGGGAACCGTTCTGTTGATGAGTATGCGGCAGAGTTTAGTCGCCTGAGCTGTTTTGCTCCTAGTCTGGTTGCAGATCCAGAGGAGATGACCCGTAGATTTTGCCATGGTCTAGTCCCAGACATCGGCATTCTTATAGTGGCGAACGGTACGACTGACTACTACCAGAGCCTAGAGTTGGCCCGGAGCATCGAGGAGCGTCTTCTGTCTAGCAAGAGGCCGGCTTCTGTACATCATGAGGGACCGTCCAAGCGTCAGGCTTTCCAGCAGAGAGCGCCGACGCCACTCCAGCAGACTTACCGTCCCCCTACACCACATTATCAGACCCCGCCAGTTAGAGCCCCGGGACCCCGACAGCAGCAGCAGCAGAAGGGAGCTTTTTATGTATATTACAAGAGGCCAGGCCATGACTCTCTCGTCTGCAGGAAGAGGTTGGGTCAGTGTTTGGCTTGTGGGTCTCCCACCCATCAGCTTCGAGAGTGCCCAGTAGCGAAGACTAGAGGACCGCTTCTGACTCAGCAGCAGAGGTTTGGACAGCATCTGCAGCAGCAGAAGGGACCTCAGGGGAGGGTCTATAGCCTAGCCCTCGAGCCGGAGCCGGAGCAGGTTTCGGAGCCGGATTACTTAGCTGACGTCATCACAGGTCATGTTTATTTGCATACTTTTCTAGCTGTATGTTTGTTTGATTCTGATGCATCTCATAGCTTCCTATCATTAGAGTTTATGCATAAACACCATCTAGTAGCTACACCTACTGCGGAGATTAGTAGAGTGATGACGGAAGGAGGACCAGTGCCTATTAGATCTATTTATAGATGTTCTATTTTTATAGCCGGGAGAGAGTTCAGGAGACGATTCTTTGTGATGCCACTCCCCGGTTATGATATCATATTGGGGATGGACTGGCTTAGCTATGCCCATACATCTATAGATTGTCATGAGGGTAGTATTTTGTTCAGTCCCCCAAGCACAGCACCATTCAGTGTCAGGAGGACAGGGCCGGAGATCAGCCTAGAGCCGAACTGTTGTGCGACAGTTGGGGACGTAGCACCGCCGTACCCTATCATTAGGGAGTTTATGGATGTATTTCCAGAGGATCTTTCAGGACTTTCGCCTGACAGAGATGTAGAGTTCACCATAGATTTAGTGCCGGGTTCATCACCAGTATCCCGGGCTTGCTATAGAGTGAATCCCAAGGAGACAGTAGAGATGAAAGAGCAGATTGATGACCTGTTGAAAAAGGGTTTCATTCGATCCAGTGCTTCTTCATGGGGAGCACCAGTGCTCTTTGTGCCTAAGAAGGATGGTACAGTCCGGTTGTGTATTGACTACCGGGCGTTGAATACTATCACCATCAAGAACAAATATCCTCTGCCCAAGATAGATGATTTGTTCGACCAGTTGAGCGGGGCGAAGGTATTTTCCAGGATAGACTTGAGATCCGGGTACCACCAGGTGAAGGTTAGGGCAGCAGACATCCAGAAGACGATGTTCAACACGAAGTACGGGCAGTACGAGTTTCTGGTGATGCCATTTGGTCTCACAAATGCGCCAACTATTTTTATGAACTTGATGAATAAGATATTTCACCAGTATCTGGATAAGTTCGTCGTAGCGTTTATCGACGACATCCTGATATACTCGAAGACGCCAGAGGAGCATGCAGAGCACTTGCGGATAGTTTTGGGGATTCTGAGGCAGGAGAGATTGTTTGCCAAATTGCCGAAGTGCGAGTTCTTTTTAGACCGAGTAGAGTTTCTCGGCCATGTAGTCACGGGAGATGGAATCTCGGTAGATCCCAGGAAGATTGCTGCAGTTGAGACGTGGAAGTCTCCGACGTCAGTTTCAGAGATCAGGAGCTTTCTGGGTTTAGCAGGCTATTATAGAAAGTTCGTCCAGGACTTTGCTAGGATAGCTGAACCCATGACGAAGCTGATGCGGAAGGACGCAGAGTACATCTGGTCAGAGGACTGCCAGGCAGCGTTTGAGGAGCTGAAGAGGAGGCTGACGACCGCTCCAGTTTTGACTTTACCTTCAGGATCTGGGGGTTTCACCATTTACAGCGATGCTTCTGGGAAGGGGCTAGGATGTGTCCTACAGCAGCATGGGAAAGTGATTTCTTATGCATCTAGGCAATTGCGGACTCATGAGAGGAATTATCCTACCCATGACCTAGAGTTAGCTGCGGTGATCTTTGCACTCAAGTTATGGAAACATTACTTATACGGAGAGCGTGTGGAGATCTTTACTGACCACAAAAGCTTGAAGTATGTGTTCACGCAGAAAGTGCTGAACATGAGACAAAGACGATGGTTGGAGTTGATGAAAGACTTCGACATCGATTTACAGTATCACCCCGGGAAGGCAAATGTGGTGGCGGATGCGCTGAGCAGGCATCCGATGGCATGGTATCTGATGATTGATCGGCATTTGCGGGAGGATCTGGAGAAGCTCGGTATCGAGCTAGTTCGGCCAGGATCAGTGATACAGATGATGGCGCTTGACATCCAGTCAGGTTTGATGGAGCAGATTAGGGAGGCACAGTCTACAGATGAGAGCCTTCGCAGACTTCGAGCCCAGGCGTTAGCTGGATTGCTGGATGACTTCACGATAGCAGAGGATGGATCCTTGAGGTATGGCAGCCGATTGTGCGTGCCGAAGGGAGAGCTGGTAGAGGCAGTCTTGCAGGAGGCGCACCGATCGAGATATTCTATTCACCCTGGTGCTAACAAGATGTACCGTGACTTGCGGGAACATCTTTGGTGGCACGGGATGAAGAGGGATGTATCACGTTTTATCTCGAGATGTCTTGTTTGCCAGCAGGTCAAGGCGGAGCGCCAGAGGTCAGCTGGTTTGTTGCAGCCGTTACCCATTCCCGAGTGGAAGTGGGAACATATTACGATGGACTTCGTCTCAGGACTTTCTCGTTCCCAAGGAGGGAAGGATGCCATTTGGGTCATCGTGGACAGGATGACGAAGTGTGCGCACTTCATACCCTTCAAGGTGGGGCTTTCCACCGAGAAGTTGGCAGAGCTATACATGCAGCAGATAGTTCGCCTACACGGAGTGTCGGTGAGCATCGTGTCAGACAGAGACAGCAGATTCACATTCCACTACTGGAGGAGCCTGCAGGAGGAGTTGGGCAGCAGGCTCAAGTTCAGTACGGCGTAACACCCGCAGACAGATGGGCAGTCCGAGAGGACGATACAGACACTGGAGGATATGCTGAGGACCTGCGTGCTGGACTTTGGAGGTTCATGGGAGAGCCATCTGCACTTGGTAGATTTTTCATACAACAACAGCTACCAAGCCAGTATCGGTATGTCTCCTTTCGAGGCGCTATATGGACGACGATGCCGTACACCGCTCTTTTGGGATGATGTTGGAGACAGAGTTATGCTTGGGCCAGAGATGATCACAGATGCAGCAGAGAAAGTCGGGATGATCAGAGACAGGCTCAGAGTAGCTCAGGACAAACAGAAACATTGGGCCGATGCTAGTCGCAGACCGATGGAGTTCGCAGACGGTGATATGGTGCTAGTGAAGATATCACCTACTAGAGGGACGATCCGGTTCGAACGAGGAGGAAAGCTGAGCCCCAGATACATCGGGCCATTCGGGTACTTGGCAGGATTGGAGAGGTAGCTTACATGGTTGCACTTCCACCCAACCTAGCAGGAGTTCACGACGTCTTTCACGTATCTCAGCTGAGGAGATATGTTCCAGACCCTAGTCATGTGCTAGATCATACAGAGTTGGAGGTCGGACCGAGCCTTACAGTTTCTGAGCAGCCAGTGGAGATATTAGACAGGAGAGAGAAGAGGCTGAGGAACAAGGTTATACCCCTAGTGCTAGTAGCTTGGAGCCGTCACTCCCCAGGTGAATCTACTTGGGAGAGGGAGTCGGACATGAGGGAGAGATACCCTTACTTGTTCGATCCAACCGCTGCGAGGGAACCACCCGTTCCCGCTTGATACCTTAGAGGTTAGTTTCGATCGTAGCCTTAGTCATTTTGTTGCACTGCTTGCTATGTTAGAATATTGTAGGGTCTTCAATCCTTATGAATTTCGAGGACGAAATTTTTCAAGGAGGGAAGACTTGTAAGCCCCTGTTTTTTCAAATTTTATTTTAATTAGTGTTAATTAATTTTTTTAGTGTCAATTTAGCCTTAAAATAATTATTTAGATTTTTAGGAATTTTTCTAGAATTTTTAAATGAGTTTTAAATGAGTTTTATATATTGAAAATATCATTTTGTAATTTATTTAAATGTTTTAATATCAATTTACAATTAATATAATTGTTTTAATACAGTTTTGTAATTATTTAAATTGTTTTAATATGTGGAATGCAAATTATACTTGTATTCATACTCTGTTAAAGCCTTTGTGTAATTCCTAAATCTAGGAGGACCTAACTGCTAACCTACCCAACACCCCCCCATGACCAGACTCTCTCTCTCCTCACCCACACCGCTGACCGACGACTCGACGTCGGCTGCCCCCGCCGTTTCCGGCTGCCCCGACCGACCTAGGACCGACCTAAGCCCCTATTTAAACTCCCCTCCTCTCCCCAGACTCGACCCTAACCCTAACCGACCACCACGACCACCCCGACCCCCCTTTCTTCTCCGACAAACCTAAACCCTAACCCTAACTCCGGCGACCCCCAGCGCCACCTCCACAGCCGTCGTCGTCACCAGCCACCACCACCAATCAACGCGCCCTGCCAAGACGACTCCAGCGCCACCGGAGCGCCGCCGTCCCGACGTCTCCACCGCCGGCCATCACACTAAACCCTCCCCCCCCGACTTGTTGGACACGTGAGTAGCAGTGCTGTTTGTGTCGTGTGTCTCGTGTTGGGCATGGGTTGTTCGCCGTGTCCTGGCGAGCACGAGCGTGGACCTGGACACGTAAAATTCGTGTCGTGCGTGTCGAATCGACCCAGACACGTTAATACCTGTGTCCCTAACTGTCAGGACACAGGACTGTGTTATATTATTTTTTTTTATCTTTTAAATCACTTAAAACCGAATAAAATTAACCTAAGTCCTATCCCTAACACAAGCCACGGGCTGACCCCTGGCCAGCCCGACCTAACTAACCCCCCCCCCCCCCCTGCGCAGCTCGGGTTCGAGCCCCCCTTCTGTTCCTGTTTCTTTTTCTTTTTTTTCTGTTTCTTTTTCTTTTCTTTTTGTTTTAATATATATATATATATATATATATATATATATATATATATATATATATATATATATATATTTTATATATGTATACAAATACATGTATACATATATATATATATATATATATATATATATATATATATATATATATATATATATATATATATATATATATATATATGTATACATGTATTTGTATATATGTATGTATTATTATATATACTATATTATGTATATATATATGTTGTTTATATATATATATATATATATATATATATATATATATATATATATATATATATATATATATATATATATATATATATATATATATATATATATATACTTCAATTTTTGTACTTTATTATATTATGTATGTATATATATATATATATGTATTATGTACACGTATGTATATATGTATATATTTTCTTGTGTATGTATATTATTATATATATACTATAATATTGTATATATATATATATATATATATATATATATATATATATATATATATATATATATATATATATATATATATATATAATTAAGTATTTCCTTACGTATATATATATATATATATATATATATATATATATGTACTTTTGGCATAGGTATGTATATATTCATTTTGTATAAGTTTACCTTATTAAAATAATAATATTTATTTTGCATTTTTACCAAATTGTATTTTTAGTGTATTTAAATTACTGCAACCATTTGGTGTCCAGGCCTAGCATGAGTTTTTGGGCCCAAATGTGTTTTCACACATTCAAGACCTATACAAGTCATATTGGACTTGATTCATGGCCTTGGGTCCTGTATTTGAACTTTGGTTCAAATTATATACATGGACAAAATACGCAGATAATTAATTAATTAATTTATATTGTGTGCAATGCTGTTTTTGATTTTCTAAAAATACTTAAAATATTGCTAAAATTATGGAAAAATCGTATTTAGATACTATGTTAAGTTAGCTAATTTAGTATAATTTTTATAGTATTTAAATTACAGTTTTGCCACTAGTTTGGCATATGGAACCACAACTCATTTCCTGTATACTTAGAAAAACTGATTTTTATAAAATACTTGTACTGATTAATAAATTCCAGAAAAATTATAATTAACTAGGATCATTTTGATACTTTATTTTATGTAAAATTAAGCTTTTTGTCTATCTCAAAAATTGTTAGAACACAATGGTCATTCGATTTATTTATTGATTAATTACGACTTATAGCTTTTTGTGTTATTTTGAGTTTTAGCCGTGTTGAACCCCACCCCTCACTAGTGTAAAGACCCTAGAAAGTAGTGTGTCACCCCACATTGGTCTCCTAAGCTAAAATCATCATTTTGGCTAGGTGCCCTGTCACAAGTCGTGTTTCACAGATTAGTGTCTTAGCGTTTTAGCTTAGTGTAAAAACTAAGTTATTGTATTTATTTCTACAGTGACGAGTTACCGGACATCCATAGCACTTTTATCGCAGCTTGTTTTGCTTTACTTTGCTAGAGGCAAGTACCTTCTACAAACTTTACATACTGCTATAACAATAAACTGTGATTTACCCCCCATGTTAAATGCTGATCCTTGGGGTAGCAAGTTAGAACTTCACATGTTGTATTACTTTTAGTCTCCACCATGTTTATACAGTATCTCATATCTCTCACATGTTTAAATAACGGGTTAAGGGGAAACTGTTAGTATTGTACGTGAACATGACCCCCCTCTCCGTATGTATTTACCGCGCTCGGTGACATTCTACATGTGACCTTGTCGTATGTTCTGATATCGCGTTTGTGTATGGATATACATCGATGCCGTTCGTGCACGTATGTGCATACCAGAAAACTTGATATGTACCACAGTACATCCTGTTCACCTATTGACCGATTCACGTACATGCTACAGTTTTAAACTTTTAAACTACATGCGGTTATTTATAAAATAACCAATTAAACCATGATATGACATGATTCCAGTTTATTACATTCTTGTTCATGCTTCGTATATTTAGTTTGCTAGATTCAGTACTTGCTCCCGTCCTGACAGGATAATGTTGTAGGTGTTCTTACTGAGGAAGAGTTACTCTGCGACACATATTATGGAGTTACTGCCGAGGACCCGGCTCTGCTTTACGAGGATGTTCCTGCGGGGAACCTCGCCTAGTTGTCTTTTGTTTACTTAGACTTTTGAGAGTAGACATGTATTAGACTATATATTTTTGTAACTGGACATGTATCCAGTTTTACATTTCAGATCACTTGTACTTTGGACATTTTACTATATGATACGACTTTTGTGTTTGGAGCATTTATGACTTTTATTCACTTATAGAACTGTTAGCACATTTAGTTTTATCCTGTTGTCTTTAGAACAGCTTACTACGTTTTATATCAAACGTAGGCTGGGCATGACTCGGCCTGGCCCAACAATTTGGGTAGCGGGTCGTGACAGGTAGCCGTCGCAACAGCTTATCAAGATATATCATGCCAGGTTATCATGTCAAGTTCACTGGTCAAGAGTGCGCCACGACGGGCCACTATCAGGTCATGTCATGTTCACTTGTCGGGAGTGCACCACGACGGGTCACTTTCGGGTTCAGGTACATGGACAAGGCATCATAGTGCAAGCATTCGATCAGGAGACCCAAGTTGATTTGGGGGTTAAAAGTCATGAATTAACAGTACTAATGAATAATAGTAATAATAATAATAAAATAATAAGACAAGGCACAAGGAGGAGCCATGCGGCTCAGAGAAACGAATCCATGCAGCTGGGTTCATTCAGGAACGCGCGCGATCATGAGAAAATAGGTGCCATGCGGCTTCAATACAGAACAGGCGCGCAGCTCATGCAACTAGGGGGAGGCCCAAGGTGCATGCGGCTCAGGGTTGCGGGATCCATGCGGCCAGGGAGAAGCGGGGTCCCATGCGGCTAGCTGGGTTCGGCCTCATGCGGCAGGATGACATGCGGCTGCAGGAGCAAGGGCGCATGCGACCGAGTGGGGAGAGGAAATCCATGTAGCTGGAATGGACACGGGCTCATGAGGCTCGCAGAGCAAGGGTCCATGCGGCTAGAAAAGACTTGGTTTATGCGGCCAAGAAGAAAGTGGATTTATGCGGCTAGAACGCAAGGGCCTCATGCGGTTCGCTGGGTTCAGCCCTTATGCGGCTCTGGGAGGTTCGGATTCATGCGACTCAAGGTGGCGGAGGCACATGCGGCTGGAACGGACTCGGGTCCATGCGGCCGAATAGGGATACTTGCCGCATAAACTTGTCATACGGTCAAGTCTAGCACAGTTCATCATCTCCAAAAATTTCGAGAAGGAGAACACCATGGTAGCCAAGTACTCAAGTTCCATAACTCCATCATCCGGAGCCCAAATCCGAACTTCCATAGGCCAAAACGGGGCAGAACGAAATTCTCTACAACATGGAACCATCAAAACTCAGAAATAACAAGATTAAGTAGATCAAAACCCAAGAATTCCGAAAATAAAGTAAACTTAGATCCACAAGAATCTAGCCATGGAAAGTGAAAATGCCAAGTACTAAAGTAAGTTAAAATGCTGTAAGGAAGAGAATGAAGCAATAAAATTTGAGTTCCTCCATGAAGCAAGTTACACTTGTCTAGACCCCTCTCTCCCTCTTTCTGGTAGGTGAAGAAGTAATGGAAGAAAGAAGAAGAGTAATGAAGAGAGAGAAGGAAGAAGGGTTAATAAATGGTAGTGGTGGTGGTAGGTAAGGGTTCACTCTTTGGTTCATGATGAACCAAAGAAAACCAAGCCAAGCCGAACCAACCCAAGAATAAACCAATCCATGAAGAAAACTAAGCAAGGAATCATGTAATACAAGATAAAATACGTACACGTATTCCAAAATACGTAATACGAACCACAGGCATTACAGCAGTGGACTGCCATGAAGGCTAGATTCGATGCTCCTAGGTACAAGGAACGGTCGGAGAAGGCGAAGGTGGCTAGGACGAAGGCAGGGAAGTGGTGTGGTGGCTCGATTCCCATGACGGAACATTTTTGTCGTCGGATACGTGTTTTACTATAATATAGTATTTTAATAAAAGTAGTAATAAAATGTTTAAATTTAATGACAAACATTTTATTATAACAGGTAAAGAAGGGTGCGAACCCCAACATGGTGACGGTCTTTCTGGCTACCCATCGAAAGAACGGAAAGCTCATCGATGATCGGACCACACAGAGCTATGTAAGTGTTACTTTGCGTGTCACTAACTTTATTATAACTTAAGAAATATGCAAATATATCCATAGACGTGGAACAACTAGGTTGGTAGTAAATATTATGCTTATCGAGATGCGTACTTTTCTAGGATGAGTATCTTAGGCTAGAGCGTGAGCTTACTAGTGCATCTGAGGAGGGAGGGGCTGGTACTTCCGTGCAGCCTCCTCTGGCTCGTACGATGCACGAGCTCTGGATGACCGTTGTTGGTGGTCTTTAGAGGGGTACGTACTATGGTACAGGATCCTACGGCGCCTTTGTGGCGACGCAGTCATCCAGAGCCTCCTCTGCCAGTGTGCATTTCCTACATCCCTCAGAGGAGTCGGTCCGAGTGGGGGAACTCTGTCGCCAGCTTACTGAGCTGTGTGACGAGCTGTTGCAGAGGATGGAGCAGCCCCAGTCTCAGCCGCAGACGGACGATGCTGCCCTCACCGCACGATTTGATATGCTCGAGCGCACCATTAGGGAGACGGGCGAGAGGATGGATCGTGCCGTTCAGGCGGTGCAGGGAACGCAGACGGCCATTGGCGAGCAGGTTTCGAGGCTGGCGGCTGTTATGACGTCCACCAACTCCAGACTGCTGGCCATGGAGCGGATACTTCCTAATCATGCTTCGACATCCACACCGACTACAGCGGCTCCACTGCCCCCTCTTCCTTCTACTGATGGGTCATCACCGGTGATGCTGACCCCGGAGCAGTATAGGTTCCTGGTGTCCCAGGTGCAGGCACTGCCTACTCCTCCTCCTCATCCTGACCAGGTGTAGCCCTTTATTAGACTTGTTTTCATTCGTTGTGTTGGTGACCCATTGTTGGGTCTTTATGTATTTGTTGGTTTATGTATTTATTTTATCCCAGGTATGACTATTTGTGTTATGTTATGTTGAATATTATCGGACACACTTTTTATAGCCGTTTGAGAGTGGATTTGTATCCACCCGGCTATTTCTTTTCTTTTTGACCGTTCGATTCTATTTATTTGATTATTGGTAGTACATTATTATTATTTGTCTCTATATTGGTTTACTGGTGTTGAGTATTCCACCGAAGGGGTCGGCGAACCCAGAAAATTCTACGGAGGGTTGCTCCGGGTCTATTATTTGCAAATTAAAATTTTAAATGCAGGTAGAATGTTTTTAATGTAACTGTTATTTATGTGAAATGCATATTGCCTGCTTTTTTTACAATTTTTTGGAATTAGTGACATTCAGCGACGGTCAGCGACGCACACTTATGTCGCTAGAACATCGCAAACCTGAGAACCAAACGTTGCTAATCGTTGCAGAACGTCGCAGATGCGTTGACGTGGCAAACTGTACAGGTCAGCTAATCTAGTATTTGGACGTCGGTATTCAAGTATCGTAACGTCGTTAAACGTTGCTAAAATGATGATGTGGCAACCAAAAAATTCTCAGATACAGAGTCGGACAACGTCGTTAATCACTAATTTAACGTCGCTAAAATCTGAACGGACAGCGACAATCAGCAACGAAATGTTACGTCGCTAATTAGCAACGTTGTTGTCGGTAAAAGTCGTTAATACTAGCGACGTAGTGCATCGCCGATCTACGTCGCTATGGCGACGAATAACGACGTTTTCCATAATAGCGACCATGAATAACACGACATGCCCGAAACGTCGCTAAATACGTCGATGTTTTTATTTAGCGACGTTGTGGCTGTTTAGCGACGTCGTTTATCGTCGCTAATATGAGATATTTTGGTAGTGAACGAGGCCTAAGTATCATCCACAAGATGAATACAGTGAAGTTAACATAATCTCAACTGAACAACAACAAAGACTGAAGATAATATGTTGGAATAGATAGACAAAAATAAAGGATCCAACGTATACAACTATATATAACTAATGTATGGCAGGAACAATCGAGCTAATATACAAATGTTGAAATAGATACAAAGACTAGGAAGATAACTATATTCGAGTATTCGCTAACTAGAAATCTATACTCAAATCACAACAAGAAGCACTATCGTAGCTCATAGGCACTCATATGGATAGAACTCAAAATCCTTTGTCGAAGCACTAATGGATCTACTCATGGTCCGAACTCCTCTAGGTAAATCTTCTTTCGTAAGCCGGGATGAGAACTAGGTCCTCAGCGAGACTCAATAGTATACATTATAACATGCCAATAATAAAGCAAAAAATAAATATACTTTTCTCGATGATCAAGGCTATAAGTATGACTAACCAACTAAGTGATATGTAGTCGATGACAACGTTTGCACGCATGAGCTCTTTGTCTGGAGGTAAATAACAACTGGTATCTCTTATCTGAAATATTAGCAGCATATTATAAGGAGACTAAAAATAACAATAGCTCACAAGAGAGGTACAAGCCTAAACAAAGAACAATACGCATATGAGCCTAAATGTTTAATAAGTGTCCTCCACCCGAATGATACTCTAGACCAAACACATCCATGAAACATCCAGTCAAGATCTAATATCTATAACGTCCACGAGGTCCACAAGTGTTGTAAAATCAGCCATGCCATTTCCTTAATGGCATTCCATCAACCGCTTGCGCCATTGCCAGTCATCTCTTCCTCTATGGTTGCCATCACCCGCTCTCCTCCTTCCTTCTCCTCCATGATCTCTTCTGATCGTAGTTCCCCTCCCTTCCACTATTAATCTATTAAGGTTAATCTACTGTTCTGTTTCAATTTTTCTGTTTTGCTTCAGGCCTATATCTCAATCTGCCATGGATGGCCATTCTTCCTCTAATTATGATGATGTTCTTGCCAAATTTGCCACTCTCTTCTCATCCTAATGTACATATGTGGATGACAACATATCCCCTCCTTTCTGTAATCCTCAAGCAGATTGGAAGCGATACCTTTTCTTCAAACCACTTACCAACAAAATTTATCCGCCCCATATCATAATATCTACAGTCCCAAAAATTTGGAAATGTAAGGGTTCTATCAAAGTCTCAGAATACTTTGAAGGATCATATTCTGCAAAGTTTGATCTGATGGAAGATTTGGAATTTATCTTCAACAACGGGCCTTGGAAAATCAACAACCATATGCTGATTATGGAAAGATGCACTCCTAACAAGCTTCCTAAAGATTACAAATTCACTGAGAGTGAATTCTGGATTCAACTCCATGGGTTACCGGTGGATCTTCTGACTATTGATTTTGTCTCTTCTGTTGCATCAAGGATTGGAATCATCACTCCTCCATTAGCCCAAGAAGCCAACAAATGGATTATGTTTGCTCGAATCAGAGTATTGATAGATGTCTCAAAGCCCCTACCATGCAGTCTCATTGTGGCATTGAGTAAAGATTCTGAACGTCAAGTTCACATCAAATACGAACGCCTAACAATTCTGCATGTTCTGTGGCCGGCTAGGCCATAGTATCAAGAAATGTAGTATTCACAAGGAATACTCCTCTATGATCAATGACAGGTGGTCGGATGAGCAAAGAAATCATATTCAAGCTCTTCTTGATAAACGTCTAGATCTCTCAATCTGTGTCAACCATGCTGATAGATTCAAATCCAAACACCAAAGTCGCAATACTTCAAATAATCTTCCTTCTAATCCCATTCCTCCACATCGACCACCCAAACTCATGAATCCATCACCTTCTGTCATATTGCCCATGTCTATTGATACCACATCCTCCATTTTTCCTACTGCAACCCCACCATCCATCGACATTATTCCACCTCAGAAGGATACCTTCCCTAATCTACCTTCTACTATTTCAACAATCTGTGGTCCAACCTCTGTAATTCCGACGACGGTTACAAATGTCTTATCGAAAAATTCTGGGATGTTGATGAAGCAGTTACAACCCACTACCCCATCTATTTCGGATATGAGTCAACCCCCACCCACTTCTTGCATAACTGCCACGGAGCATGTTTCTAATGGACCCATCTCAAGTAAGGTCAGTATCTCTTGTAATTCTATCCATCTCCATGAGCTAAGTTCTAACCAATCTGAGCCTTCATCCATCAATCCCCAAACTTATGTCTCTCATTCCAACTCCACCTTCACTGACCTCATTAATACTGTTATCACACAAGATCATCCTTCCACAGTCGCCCCACTGCTCTCAAACACCTCCAAGAGATCTAGACTGGACAGTTTCACAGAGTCAGACATTGATGTTGAGGCAGAAAGACCAAGTAAACGAGCTACATTACTTCCTTCAGATGATATAGGCGCGGCTGGCCTTGAACAGCCTCCATCAACATGATTTTCTCATGAAATTGTCGGGGTCTAAGGAATGACCCGACAATTCGCACTCTAAAATCATTCCTCCGTGCTTCTCGTCCTAAAATTGTATTTTTATCAGAAACGAGATGTTCGTCAATAGCAGCAACTACCATTGCTCACAATCTTGGATTTGATAAGTGCATAGCTGTTTCTTCATGTGGTCTCTCTGGGAAACTTTTACTTTGTTGGGATTCATATATCAATTTAAATGTTTTATCATTTACTGCAAATTGCATTCACTCTACATTACAACAGATGGGAGATTCACAATCTTGGCATATCTTTTGTATATATGGCCCTCCCTTAGTAGTCGATAGACCCTCATTTTGGACGCAAATGGAATCTACAATCGAATCTATTCCACATCCTTGGCTTTGTCTTGGTGACTGTAATGGTATATTAACTGTAGAGGAGAAGCGTGGAGGGACTGCTTTCAATTATAATCATCATAAATCTAGCCGCTATGGATATTGACTATCAAGGACCTGTATACACTTGGAATAACAGGAGAAGATCTCTGTACAATGTAGCGAAAAGACTTGATAGAGCTATGGTAGATCCTCAATGGAGTTCCCTTCATCCAAATGCAGGGCTACTCCATCTCCCTAGCCTTAATAGTGACCACAACCCACTTCTCCTTCTGCTCAACATTAATTCCAGGAAAAGGAAAATCCCTCCCCGCTTTGAAGCATCTTGGTCTCTACATGAAGATTACCATCAATTCCTCTGTGATTCCTGGAAGCAATCAAATACCATCAATATTCAAAACAAACTGAGAAGATTGTTACCTAAACTTCGTTCTTGGGGAAACTCTCGACTGGACACTGTGTCTAATGACATCAAATTTTATGAAGAACAACTTTTAAGAATTCAGGGTCAAGTTCCATCTGATGCTACTTAAACAGAAGAAAGAAGAGTCCAAAATCTCCTTAACAAACTTCAATTGCAGAAGGAACTTTATTGGAAGCAAAGATCAAATATTTCTTGGTTGAAAGAAGGTGATAAAAACACAAGATTCTTCCATCTTTATGCCACCTCGAGAAAGAGCAGAAACACTATCCACAGTATTCAAAATCAGAAGGGGGAATTTTCTACCACTCATGAGGCTATTTATGATACATTTGTGCATCATTTCTCCTCATTATTTCAGCATCTGCAATCCAAACCTGTTCCTGAACATATCCTCTCAGAACTTCCTTAAATTTCAGATGATGAGAACAAATCCCTTTGCATTATTCCAGAAGTAGATGAGATACGATCTACAATCATGAACATGGGTTCTTACAAATCACCAGGACCTGATGGATTTCCTGCCTTCTTTTATCAACGGAGCTGGGATTTAATTGGTAATGAGGTAACTTCACTCATTCAACAATTTTTTCAATCTGGAACTATGCCTACTAACCTCAACCATACCTATATAGCTCTCATTCCCAAAATCCAACATCCCTCTACATCAGCTGATTATCGTCCAATTGCTCTTTGTAACATTCTTTACAAGATCATCACCAAAATCCTTGCAAATAGACTTCGCCCATTGCTCCACAAATTAATTAGCCCTTCCCAGAATGCCTTTGTACCAGGATGATTCATTGGGGATAATGTTATTATTGCTCAAGAACTCTTTTACACTATTTCGTGCCAAAGTACCCAAAACAGTTCCTTTGCTTTAAAGATAGATATGTCCAAAGCATATGACAGGATTGAATGGGGTCTCCTTAACCAAGTCCTTTCAGGTTTCAGATTCACTGGACTTTCTCATACAATTATCATGCAATGTGTATCTACAACATCATTTGCAATTCTAATTAATGGAGAACTGTCAAAAACTTTCCATCCTAGTAGAGGTATCCGCCAGGGATGTCCTTTTTCCCCTTATCTATTCATCATGTGTATGGAGATCCTATCTACTTTTCTCAATATCATGGATAGATGTTGTTTTTATGATAGTATTAAAATTCCTCAAAGTCCTACTACCTATTCACATTTATCCTTTGCTGATGATCTTATCATCTTTGGTAAGTGTTCCCTTCACAATGTCAGCCAAGTTAAGCTCATCCTCCAAACATTCGAACAGTGGACAAGACAGCGTATTAATTTTGAGAAATCCTCTATGTTCTTCTCAAATAAAACTGACAGTATCATGCGTCAACTATACCTTCATATTTTGGGTATAAAATTGATGAGCAAGTCTGATAAATATTCTCCTTCTTCAATCAAAGAACAAATCAACCACTTACACGAACCATATCACTGCTACCTCCACCCGTTTACAAGGCTGGAAAAGAAGTTGCTTGTCCTATGCTGGTAGGACAGTTTTGATAAAATCCACATTGGCCTCCCTCCCTACTTATTATCTATCATCTTACCATATCCCAAAGAAGATAACGAGTAAATTGGGTCAGTTTCAAAGAGATTTTTGGTGGGGTACTAATGAAAAAAGGAAACTTCATTACACTTCATGGGCGGTTATAACAAAGCCTATATATCAAGGTGGATTGGGTATTAGAGATCCTCATATCACAAACTTATCCCTTCTACTCAAACTAACATGGAGATTCCTAACGAAACCTGACTCTGTTTGGGCATCCCTACTCAAGGACAAATACCTGAAGACTGCTTCTTTTTGGACAACAACACCTTCCTCTACTTTATCTAGCATATGGGCTACCCTTCTGCGTAGCAGAGACTTCGTTTTTGATAATGTTTTCTAGTCTGTTGGAGATGGATCCAAAATTAACATTTGGACTGACCCATGGGTACCCTCCTTGCCAAATTCGAAGGTGACTGGTTATAGTTTTGCATCCCGTTGGGCTACAAAGGTGAGTGGTCTCATAAATCAGGCCACAACCAGTTAGAAGGCAAATCTCATCTATATTCTATTCCCTCCAATTAAAGCCAGTGCCATATTGAGGATCCCTCTATCTACAAATTGCACTTCAGATCAACTAGTGTGGAAACATACTAGTGATGGTGTTCTTACAACAAAATCTGCCTATAGAGTTATCTATGAACATCTCTCTATAGGCGAGCACAGTACCAACAGCAATGGATTCAAAGAATGGCACAAACTTTGGGCTTTAAATAACATTAGCACCAGAGTTCTAATGTTCATCTGGAGGCTCATGTCTAATTCCCTTCCAACAAATGCCAACATCCATAGACGCATTGATCATGTTGATGCAAACTGTCCACTCTGTCAGGTATACCCATAAACCCTTGATCATCTAACTCTTCATTGTCCAATTACAGGTACATCATGGCAGTATCATGTATCAATTGCCCACCGAATCCTCAATTCAACATCAGTGATAGCTTTTATCACAGACTTGCTAAATGAGGGAGATCAAGACAAAGTGTCACATGCTTTTTATCAATTGTGGTTCATCTGGAAGGCTAGGAACAAAGCTTTATTCGAACAAAAGCCAATATGTGGTAGAAGCATCTTCAATGAGGCTGTCAGTATGAAGGACAAGTATGAAGCTATCAACTCAAGGGACTCTACTTCTGGAAACACCTTGGGAGAAGCTCAACATCCATCACATTGGATCCCGCCTGCACCTAATACTTGGGAGATCAATTTTGATGGAGCGTATTTGGACGGGAAAATTGCTGCATCAGCTATTCTCCGTGATGCAAATGGTTGCTTCATGAAAGCTTTGTCCAAGTTAGAAGGTGGTGGGAGTCCTATTGAAGCGGAGGCTCTGGGGTTACGTCAAGTATTGATACTTTGTTCCAGTGAAGAGATCAGCCATGTGATTATTGAAGGGGACTGCAAACCCTTTATTGATGCTATAAACTTCAATTAGGTATCAATTCCATGGCGAGCCATGCACACTATTGAAGATGCTAGGAGAGTACTCAATTCCTATGGTGATATCTCCTTCTGCTTTGTCAACAGATTAGCAAACTCCTGCGCCCATTACTTGGCTACTGATACTCTTCACCAAGTTTCTGATATTTTCTTTTTCAGTCAATCAAATCATCTACTTTCTTATGATGATGTTCCTGAATGTATTTCATCCCATGTTCTCAATGACATGAACTTTGTAATCCCTTAATTTGTTAATGCAAATTCCTATTTCAAAAAAAAATGAGGTCCACAAGTTTATGAATAACACTAAAACGAGAATCCTTCTCAAATAAACACTATAGCAATTTGGTATATGTCATGGTTGTCCCGTCGGTGAGTCAGATACGAGATATATGACTTAGGATGCAAAAGTAAATGTGTCCTGGGGCTATGTTAGTATCCATGGGATAAAACAAGATATCAAATGATTACTATCATAGATTCTATAGGCACAATACTCTATGACTGGTAACCTCTGTCGTCACCAATGGTCGATCGCACCCGAGTGTAACTTGGACAGCCAGGCATCGATCCATGGGTCACAATCACAATTATATTAATATAAAAATATTATTTATGAACTGAAGTGGATTCTGTAAGATAAACTTACCTGATATGCATTTGGGAAGAGTCGACGTGTCGAACACGATCATGTCTGACATGAAAGAAGGAATACAGATAACCAAATGCCAATCTGAATATATCAGCGCATCCAAAAATTATCATTTTGCAACTTGCAAGTGTCCATAAGCAGTCAAATGCCAAAAATAAGTTAGAACAATACCAAAAGGAAATGTGATCATCGTGTGGTCCGATTTCGAGTTTCTGAGACTAAATCGGTACGATCGACTAGTGAGTAGATATGAAGCGATTGTGGCCTAGATAGTCTGAATGCATATCAAGATACCTTGATATCTCGTTGAGACAATTTGATGTGTATTGGGCCATGATACGACTTATGCATTCATGCTAGATCACATATCTTGTATCTAACTTCTCGTTGATACGATCCATACTTATAAGTCCGTTGATTACTTGGTATAAATAAAGTATCGACTTGTTATAATACATGATATGTGGATGATTGATGTTCTCAAGCCCTATTGTTGATTCTCAATCATACTTATAGACGCGGCTGGTATTGGGTTGGAAGGTCAGTCACTAGGGCTTGGGCTATTGTACATGTTTCTTGTTGTAATTAATAGTATCTCGAGATGAACACTACCCGATGACATGTTGGATAATGTCTCAAGATGAGCACTCCAGACGAGTTACTTTGATAGTATCTTCAGATGAGCACTAACCGAGGATGTGTTTGACAAGGGCTCGATTGCGAGTGCTACCCGAGTATCCCTGAGTCTATTGACCCAAGGGTCAAACATTGTCCTCGATTGCATTGACGTAGTTGATATAGACCTAGTAGACCATGCTACTTGTGTGCATATTCTATTATTATTTTACGATAAGACTTGTTTCTAAGTGTATTGCTACGTCCCTCCGAGAACATGGTTCCTTTTTAGGTTATGTGAGCATGATTATCCAGGGCTTCACTTGAGGAACATCATGATGTTATTTCTTGGATCTAGGTATTATTGAGTATACTTGTATCATATATATTTCACATTTTGCATATTAGTTTATGTTATTCTATTTATGCTATTATAGCCTAGTGTTGGTAGGCCTATGCCATTCTCTCTGACCTATTCGAGCAACTATATTATTGGACGACCGACCTTAACACATATTGTTCATTCTTGATATTTGTACTTCATGTGGATTGATATATAGTATTGATAGATTTATCATAGTGATTGATGGCTAGAATACCCAACCTTGGACAACGTATATGTATCAAATTGAGCTGGAGTCCACTTGATATGTAGCTGGCCATTGTCACATGTCGTGGTCCTACTTATTTGGGACTTGGACTTAACATGATTTTTTTGTGGTCCATGCAGGTCAAAGCATATCGTCTCAATTATGTTACTGTACAGTTAGAATTAGTTATGACTAGGATATCAATCCACAAGCCGTTCTAAAACTTCCTTTGAATTCTCTCATTGTCCTTGGACTTTGTTTTTGCACTCAATTATCCCTTCTTGACCTCTTCTATCGTTGTTTTTCCATCCCTTTCAATTTTGGAGGGATGGATGCTCGTGCTTGGTGGTTCACCCCAATGAAGATCTTCGTCAGATAATAGAAGCTCGTGCTTTTAAGAATCCACCAGAGAAAGATATGACCGACTAGGCTAGCCATTGTTTGAACTGTTAGGGCACTGTCGAGGGCCGCTGAGCAGGCTTATATGAAGGGGGCAATATCATGTTCATGCAGGAAGAGTAGGGCATATCATAGTAGATGAAATTGAAAGTATTTCCATTGAGGCTGGAGGGAGTGAAAACTATTGGCATTGGGTTGGTTCAACTATAGCATTGGGTTGGTTCAACTCATAGGACTGAATTTGTATGGCTTAAAGGTGTAACTATCAAGACCAAGCTCTCTATAAGGCAATATGGGGTAGACACTTGACGTTGGATCAGTTAGAGAGATTTGGAGTTCGGATTCTAGGACAAGGGTGTATGATGTGTCGAAGTAGTGGAGAGCATTGAGACCACTTGATTTTCCAATGCATGCATACACGATCTATCTAGCAGAGGAAGAGGGATAAGCTCGACCTTAACAATGTGGGTAGATGTGACCTTATGGCAGTGTTGCAGGAACTGAACACTTTGTGACCAAGGTTCGAAGTATCGGTATCTGACCATTCCTATGAGTATCGGATCGGCGGTATCGACAGTATCGAAGGTTTCGGAGCGGAGTATCGGATTTTTTTGGTATCGGAAAGCAAATAATTACTAATAAATTACGAACACTTTAGAAAATATGTTTTATACATTTAGGCATAATTTTAATATTTTTCAGTGTTGTTTCTTAGTAGTTTTAAAATTGAATGAAATAATAGTCACCCTTACCGATTGATTTACATACGATAGATAAGTTTTCTTCTTTTATATGCTCTTATAACCTTTCTATGCTTTTACACCCTCATTGTTTGGTCTTTTTCGTTCAATTTTTTTTTGCCGAATTGACCGAAAAAGAGATCCCCAGTGTCGGTATCGGCCAGTATCGGATATCGGTTGGTATCGGATCGGGACATGTCAAACCGTATCGGTATCGTCCGTATCGGATAGATATCGGCTGATACTGCGAACTATGGCTATGACCTGAAGGTGCTAGCTGGTTCCAAAAAGCTAGGATCCATCTTTTGTGTATGGTTTGGAACATATAGAGGGAACGTAACCGAAGTAAGTATCTATGAAGGACCATAATGACGCAACCGGAAGATGGCGACGGAGACTTACTGAAGGAAATTGTCCAAAAATAAGTCCATGACCTTTTTGACCATATATATGGTAATCCTATACAAGATTGGATTTGACTATATATGTGGTAATCCTACATAGAATTAGGATTATATTTTTTAGCCTACGTAGGATTGGATTTCTATGCTATATAAAGGGGTCTATAGGTTCTCCTTGAGATATCTCATTGTGCTCAAGTTGTTGAATAAGTTCAACACAAGAGAGCTAAAGTTGTTGAATAAGTTCAACACAAAAATTTGAGAGAGTTTTTTTTTCTATCATTGTGATAGAGATCGAGTTCTTGAGTGTAAGGAGAGAAGTGTTGAGAGCTATTGTAATTCCTTTTCTTCTTTATAGTGGAACTAAATCACCCTCATTTATGGAAGTAGGTATCTTGGTCGAACCACGTAAATCATTGTCTTTGTGGTTGTGAATTTTCTCTGAGTTTCTTGAGTTTATTTTCGCTGTGCCACAACAAATTGGTATCAGAGCCTTGGACTCTAGCAAGGTGTCCGACAAAGTTCTTAGAGAAGATTAATTGGATAGATTCTTGATATAGCTCCGTCAAGCAGGATCGGGAAGTATGAAATTGAGAAGTTCAATGGGAAAAATAATTTTGGCTTTTGGAAAAGCCAGATGAATGACGTTCTCATATATCTCAAAAGCTTCGCAAGGCTTTACAGGGAAAATCCAAGAAGTCCACTGACATGACCGATGATGATTGGGATGACACATGGATCTCGAAGCATGTGCCGCTATTCGCATATGTTTGGAAAGGGATGTCGTGTACTCTGTGAAGGACGAAATTACCGCCGCTGGGCTCTGGTTGAAGTTGGAATCACTCTACATGACGAAGAATCTCACCAACCAACTTTATAGATTAAAGTCGCTCTACAGACTAGTGATGGAGGAAGGTACATCAATTTGGGATCATATTTCAAAATTCAATCGAATTATTTCTGACTTGAAGGATGTTGACATACATGAAGAAGATGATCGTTTGACGCTAATCCTATTATTTTCTTTGTCCAATTCTTATAAGAATTTTATTCAAACGTTATTGTACGGGAAGGACTCAATTTCCGTAGAAGAAGCTACGAGTGCCTTATTGTCTAATGAAATGCGGAGGTTGGCATCTAATGGCGGAAACGATGGAGGCCAAGACCAAGGTTTGACGATAAGAGGAAGGACAAACGATAAAGCATCTTTTAGCAGAATGTCAAGATCCAAGTCCAAAACACCTATTGAGAAGGTGAAGTGCTTCAACTGCAATGAGAAAGGACATTATGCAAATAAGTGTTCTCATCCAAAGAAGAAGAACAAGAAAAAGGAGAATAAGACAGAGAGAGAAGGTGATGAAGCAAACTGTGCTTCAGAAGCTGATAGTGATGGAGTCTATTTTTCGGTGGCACATGACAACATGAGTGACCGTTGGATTCTCGATTCTGGATGCTCGTACCATGTGTCCAAAGAGGGAGTAGTTTTCTTCCTACAAGGCGATAGATAGCGGTTCTGTGTTGATGGGCAACAACAACGCATGTCGAGCTGTTGGAATTGGGTCTATCAAGGTAAAAATGTATGATGGAATTATGTGAATTTTGACCGATGTCAGACATGTTTCTGACCTCAAGAAAAATCTTATTTCTCTTGGTACGCTTGACTCGAATGGTAACAAGTTCGTCGTCGAGGGTGGAGTCTTGCGGGTTGTTCATGGTTCTTTGGTGGTGATGAAAGGTCACCGACAGGGTAACCTTTATATCTTATTGGGAAGCACTGTGACTGAGACTTTAGCGGTTAGTACATCTGATTTGTCTGAAAGCACGCGTCTTTGGCATATGCGGCTTGGACATATGAGCGAGAAAGGCCTGTCCTTACTGAGCAAGCAAGGATTACTGAAGAACTTGAAGAAGCCAAGTATGGATTTCTGTGAGCATTACGTTTATGGCAAGCAGCACAAGGTGACCTTCAGTACAAGCAAGCAGAAGACAAGAGGTATTCTCGACTATGTGCATACAGATGTATGGGGACCTAGCATGATTCCTTCCAAGAATGGAGCAAGGTACTATGTCACTTTTATTGATGATTATACACGTTATGTTTGGCTGTATTTCATCAAAACCAAGGAAGAAGTGTTCAAAAAGTTCAAGCAGTGGAAAGCGATTATGGAGAACAGAACATGCAGAAAGGTAAAGACGATGAGGTCTGATAATGGTACTGAATATACCTATAGACCTTTCAAAGATTTCTGTGCTCAAGAAGGTATCGTTCGACATTGGACTGTTAGGAACACACCACAGTAGAATGGGTTAGCAGAGAGGATGAATCAAACCTTGCTTGAGAAAACAAGATGTATGCTCTCCAATGCCGGTTTAGGCAAGGAATGGTGGGCGAATGCTATACACATGGCGCGGTACTTGGTTAATAGATCACCAACTCCGGCTATAGATTGTAAGACTCCATATGAGGTGATGACCGACAAACCAGCATATTACAGCACTTTGCGCGTGTTTGGATGCAAAGCTTACTATCATGTCAATGAGACTAAGTTGGACCCGAGAGCCAAGAAAGCAATATTCTTGGGATATGCACAAGGAGTGAAGGCCTACCGTCTGTACTGCTTGGAGGATAAGAAGTTCTTAATCAGCAGGGATGTCACATTCGACGAGTCTTCAGTGTTGGATTCGACCAAGAAGAGTGAGTCCGATCATGATGATGGTGTATCTAGCAAATCTCAAAAAATTGAGATTGAGTCATCTGAGGATGCATTAGATGAGGTGAAGGTTTCTGAAGATGTTCATCAAGTCCCACAAGAGCGATAACCAAAGGATGAGCAGCACCAGCAGCAAGATTCCTTGGCCACTATTAGGCCAAGGAGATCAGTCAAGCCAGTACATATGTATGGATTTGAGGAACCAGTAAAGCATTATGGACAACTAAATGTGGTGGCATATGTACTACCAGTAGAGGATGACGAGCCTATCACATTCAGACAGGCGATCAAAGATACTAGCAGCGAGAACTGGATGGTGGCTATGCAGGAAGAGATTGAGTCTCTCCATAAAAATTGTACATGGGATCTGGTTCCATTGCCCAAATGCAAGAAGGCTATAGGCTGCAAGTGGGTGTACAAAAAGAAGCAAGCTTCTCCAGAGTCAGGTGTCACTCGATTCGAGGCAAGAATAGTAGCAAAGGGCTTCGTGCAGAAGGAGGGAGTGGACTACAATGAGATCTTTTCTCTGGTGGTCAAGCATACTTCTATTCGCGTATTGTTGAGCTTGGTAGCTTATCATGATCTCGAGTTAGAGCAACTCGATGTGAAGATAGCATTCTTATATGGCGATCTTGACGAAAAAATTTATATGCATCAACCGGAGGGCTTCAAAGTGGTTGGCAAGGAAAATCATGTGTGTTTGTTGAAAAAATCGTTGTACGGGTTGAAGCAATCACCTCAACCGTGGTACAAGCGGTTCGAACCTTCATGACACGGCATGATTTCATCCGAAGTAAGTATGATTGTTGTGTTTACTTTCATAGACTTCGTGGTGGAGACTATATCTATCTATTGCTTTATGTGGATGATATGCTTATTGCCTCAAAAAGCATGGTAGAGATAGATAAACTGAAATCTCAACTTAGCTCGGAGTTTGAGATGAAAGACTTGGATGGAGCCAAGAAGATTTTGGAGATGGAGATTAAAAGGAGAGGAAGAAACGAAAATTGTCTTTGTCTCAGAAGTCGTACATTGAGGAGATCATTGCTCGTTTTGGTATGGAAGATGCAAAGATTGTTTCTACTCCCTTGGCTGGCCACTTTAGGCTCTCAACCAAGTTATCCCCTACTACAGATGAGGAGAATGAGCACATGGCTCGAGTTCCTTATGCGAGTGCAGTTGGCAGCTTAATGTATGCTATGGTGTGCACTCGACCAGACATTGCACAAGTCGTAAGTGTGGTTAGTCGCTTTATGGCTAATCCGAAAAAGAAGCACTAGGAGGCTGTGAAGTGGATATTCAGGTACTTGAAGGACACCACTGATGTGCGATTACACTTTGGTGGAGACTTTAGTCAAGTCAGTGGATATGTGGATTCAGACTATGCTGGTGATCTGGATAGGCGCATGTCAACTACTGGATACGTGTTTGTTTTACATGGTGCACCAGTCAGTTGGAGGTCTATGTTGCAGGCTACGGTTGCACTATCGACTACGGAAGCAGAGTATATGGCGGTAACAGAGGCATTGAAAGAAGGCCTATGGCTTCGTGGCTTGATTAATGACTTGGGGGCAGGATGTAGTTGATGTGCATTGTGATAGTATGAGTGCTATCCACTTGGCAAAGAATCAAGTCCATCATGCAAGGACCAAGCATATTGATGTTCGCTACCACTTCATACGGGATATTGTAGAAGACGGTGATATTATACTTGAAAAGGTGCATACCAAGGACAACCCCGCTGATATGTTGACTAAGGTTGTTCCTAGAGCTAAGTTTCAACATTGCTTGGACTTGTTCCAAGTCCTACCAATTGCTTGAGAGCCCTTAGGGGCGGACTTGACGAGTGGTTGATTTGGTGAAGCTATGCGGTGGAGAAGTGTCGGTTCAATTTTGTAGCAAAATCTTGCCGAGGTGGAGATACGAAGAAAATTGTCCAAAAATAGGCCCATGACCTTTTTTGACCATATATATGGTAATCCTATACAAGATTGGATTTGACCATATATGTGGTAATCCTATACAAGATTAGATTTGACCATATATGTGGTAATCCTACATATGATTAGGATTATATTTTTTAGCCTACATAGGATTGGATTTCTATGCTATATAAAGGGGCCTATAGGTTCTCCTTGAGATATCTCATTGTGCTCAAGTTGTTGAATAAGTTCAACACAAGAGAGCTAAAGTTGTTGAATAAGTTCAACAAAAAAATTTGAGAGTTCTTTTTTTTTTTTTCCTATCTTTGTGATAGAGATCGAGTTCTTGAGTATAAGGAGAGAAGTGTTGAGAGCTATTGTAATTCCTTTTCTTCTTCATAGTGGAACTAAATCACCCTCATTTGTGGAAGTAGGCATCTTGGCCGAACCACGTAAATCATTGTCTTCGTAGTTGTGAATTTTCTCTGAGTTTCTTGGGTTTATTTCCGCTGTGCCACAACACTTACCATCCCCTCTATTCGTGGATGGCACTGCAGTCGGGATGGACAGTTGTCCGTCGGGTTAAGGCGCTCTCAACCAAGAATTCTCAGGAGGCTAGGGCAGCCTATGCTCCACGTAAGATCTCACCCCGGATTAACGGGTAAGAAGCGGTGGTCTTCTGCAACTGTTAGGCGTCTGAGGGGAGGTTCTTGGACATCTTTGCGTGCAACAACCTCCATTTCTACATCTAAAGATGAGCCGGCGCTGCGCCGGACTGCTATACCAGAAATGGTCGACGACAAAAGAACCACGATTCTCGAAGACTTATATGTTGTACGTGTTAGATGACTTTCCGCTCATCTTGCAATTGCAGACAACGAGTATGGCGACCGGGAAGAGGATGTTTCTTCGTAAAGTTATCTAATGAAGAAGCCATAACATCGAACCTCTATGGTGGCCTATGGACGTATGAAGGACGAATCATCATTCTAATCATTAGAATGTTCGTGTTATGGTGGAGATTATGACACGTTCAGACCTCCCTGTAGTGGTACCGATTCTCCCTCGAAGTGGCATCAAATATGTTCAGCCATCTCTTGTCGGTTTATTGGCCATAAGGATTCTGACTGACCGGACCCGTTGGGAGATGTGATATGGGAGACAGTCATGATCATGTCACCTTCGATGAGTCTTCAATGTTAGTCAGGATGTTGGTGAATCTAGCAAATCTCAAACTATTGAGATTGAGTCGTCTGAGGATGCATCAGATGAGATGGAGGTTTCTGAAGATGTTCATCAAGACACACAAGAACAACAACCAAAGGAAGAGCAACACCATCAGCAAGATTTATTGGCTACCACTAGGTCAATGAGACTGGTCATGCTAATGCCCATGTATGGATTTGATGAACGGGTCAAGCATTAATATTGACAACAGAATGTGGTGGCATATGCACTAGCAGTGTAGTATGACGAGCCTATCACCTTCAGACAGATTGTCATATATTATCAGCGAGAGCTGGATAATAGCTATGCAGGAAGAGATTGTCAGATATTATCAACGTAAATGAAATTCTTTTGTCCTGAATTAAACATTCAATCAAGCATAGCTTACAATATACACTTTGCATAGAAATTTAATATTCAGCTGCTCTGTAATTCATTCTAAGCATTTATTAGCATAGGACCATACAGTTTTCCTTGCAAAGGCAATTCTTCCTATATGCCTTACTTTACTGGGCAAATATTTCTATTGAAAATTTTGGGTGTACAGATTTATGATAACTCTACAAGGAAAGGTTCTGCTATTCCAGTGTGAAATCATCAAGCCATATAAGCACCTCACTCCTCTTCAGAGCCACAAAATCACAAAAAAGCAACAACAATAACAGAATTAGGAATCATGTTAAGGGATCAGATAACTACAGAAAAATGTCGACACTTAAAAATATAAATATGTAATTTTAAGCAAAAGCACAGGATGATCAGAGCGTGACGGCCTATACTAATACGAAAACAGTTACCAAATGAAGATGGATGCAAAAACTATTTGGAGTTTGCAACTAGATAGGGACTATACACAGGCATAAAAGTGCAGAAGGTACTCAGGAGAGAGATGGAGAAGAAAGCGATGCGGATAACATGGAAATTCAACAATGAAACAGCACTGTAGAACTTGATGCTGTAAAGAGCGTCCGACCCTTATGCTAAGGGTGTGTGTGTGTTTGCTTTGCGAGAAGGAAAAGGAAAGGAAAATGAAAAGAGAAATAAAGTTTTGTTTGTTAGAGAGAAAAAAATGAAAAGGAATGTGAAAGAAAATACCAAGCATAAATTTTCCCAGCCCCAACTGTTGGACCACCAGAGTGACTATTGCTCGATATATTGGTGATGGGAAAAAAGAAGAAGAGGAAAATACCATCAGAAAGCTCATAGTTCGGCCAGGATCATTGTAACGGGCTAGCAAGCAACCTTCTTTGGGCTGTAGACCACTTTTAATCAGTGCCGACCTAAGTTCCTTCTCTTTACTGCAAACTAGTTCCTCAGTGGGCTTTCCGCTGAATTTTATTGCTGCAGCAGTACCTCCTTCCACTTTTCTCAATCTAACTGCATCCGTACTCGGTGCTGGTAAGCTAATCAAGATAAACTCTTATTAGAAAGCAGAATTCTCCCTATGAGCACACTTCTAAAACAATTTCTTAAGTTTACATCATAAGCCTTGCAACTTACAAACATGTTGTGTAACATTCAGGTTACATTCCTTTTAAGCTGCTATAAGTTTTCGACTTGGAGTTGAAATTCCAAATAAAACACTTATTATCCATTAAATTACTCAAATAAATAGTAAGTAGGCTTCTGAGTTTTTATGTGATACTAAAGTAGAGGTATTATGTAACGAACTAACTACATATACCAAACGAAAAAAGAAAATGCATCGGCCAAACATCTTACTTGCTCAAGTCTTTATTCATTGGTAGAACTATCTGGATGGAAACTTCTGATTGATCATCATCTAGAACCTGAGTGAAGACTGGGGTGGTCATTGGAATCTTCTCCTCTGTCGAATTCTTGCCAAAGATATACCTAACAAGGAATCAAGTACTAGACTCGTGTTGTATTATTCTGACAGAACAAACATTAAAGATGATCATTGGACTGATGATCTAAAAGGTACTCACCCAGCAACTTCATTAAAGCCTAAGGATCCAGAGAGCTTATCCCCTTTTGTCTCGGCTATCACAAATGGTTCATATTTCCTCACCTATGACCCATGTAATTAGTACTTCTAATAGAATTGATAACATCTTTACTGTGAACATCAAAACAATACCAAACCAGAAACATGGAACATTTACAGAACAAGTGACAAAAACAGTTGTTTAATGCAGTAATAAGGTAGGTGTGTTATAATTGTGTTTTTGGTCTTCAATAGTTAACAGTCAAGTGATGACATCCCCTCTAGGTCTATGATCACTTCTCGGCAAGATCAAGGACAATGGAAGCGGGAGGATCGGGGATTCTACGAGCTCGTCTACTAGGATCGTCCATAACTGAAAGGTCAGGAATCATAGTTTCTCGTATCCCATAAAGGATCGTAAGAGTAGTGGCATCCGGACAAGTTTTAGACCCTTCCGTTGAGTACGTTATCCACAGTTACAAATCAGGGTTTCAGAGTTCTTGATTTCCTAAAATTTACTAAAAAGTTAGAAAAATAGTTGATACAATAGGCTTAACTTTATGTATTATTGTTGTTTCCCGTTACTTTTGAATGGAAATAATATTCAACAGTTTTCAATCCTTCACCTGCAATATTATTTGCTATATGCTTGCTTTAAAGCAAAGTACACTCAAAATAATATTTCTCAAAGGAATAATTTTAAGATGGATGAATGTTGTAAATATTAAATACACAATTTTGACACATGGTAGGGATTGCAAAGTGTCGATAATAAATATTCAGCATGTCGATCTTTGACATGACTGAATCATTTTGACGAAACTGATTTTTTGTACTTTTCTTTTCTTTTCTTTTAATTTTCTTCGGAGAAACTGACCAGGGAAAGGAGTCTCAAACATTGGTATCAGCTAGTAGATTGAGGCAGTATCAGCAGTAAAAAGGTAAATCGGTATGACACGGTCAATATATATCGTAGTGACCGATACTGCAGACATTGGTATCCCACGATCCTCCTTGACGGTAGGATCACGAACATCAACATGTTCTGCGATAGGAACTTCTGTAGGAGGTTGCTCTATTATGACTATAGCCTTTAGTGCATTGATCCTATGCCTAGCATGTTATGCCTAGCATCAAATGCAACAAACCTAGCATATAGCTTAATAGCATGTGCAGCGAACTGGCCACATATGTAGGCAGTAGGCACATATGTTAATACAATACTTGTCTCTTCACTTGGCAAACTTGGCGTCCATCATGACACTAACTTGTTGAGCCTTTTCTGATCCTCGACGGTAACATGTAACAGGTTTTGATCTCCGGCATAAAGTAGGCACATATGTTTCCATGATCCTCGACGGTAACATGTAACAGGTCTTGATCTCCGGCATAAAGTTACAACATAGTTTGCAGTATCAGTTGATACCGATCTGATACGGCCGATACCGATATGGTATGGGATGTCCCAATCCGATGACCGATACCCGATACCAACATTGGGTGTCTATTTTTCGCTCAATTCGGTAAACAAAATTGAACGAAAAAGACCAATCAACAAGGATGTAAAAGAATAGTAAGGTTGTAAAAGAAGAAAACTTATCTATCGCACGTAAATCAATCGGCAATGATGACTATATTTCATTCAGTTTCTAAACTACTAAGAAACAATATAGAAAATACTTAAAAGTATGCCTAAATGTATAAAATATTTCTTATAAAATATTAATAATTTATTAATAATTATTTGCTTTCCTATACCAAAAAATCCGATACTCCAAACCGAAACCGCCGATACCGATACTAATAGAAACGGTTCGATACTGATACTACGAACCTTACAGAAGGGCACTCTATTATGAGAGAAGTCATTCACAAATGTATTGTACTTTTCCTTCCATACGAGTTTATATATAAGTTCATGTAACTCATGCATTTCTTAAACATTGTTTTGTGCATGGATTTTGTAGAAAGAATTACTACTAAACAAGGTTTGACAGTCCCACCTCATATGTTGCTGTCCTTTTCAGTATCTGGTACTTTGGTGTTTCCAGGTCTGGAGTCTTATAAATGCGCAGCTATGAAACATATTAACCATGAGAAAACCTTGAGGATTAATTAGAAAGGTCTAAATCAATACATACATATACATAGAAAGAGTTATTACCTGTTTTAAGACATCGAGAAAACCCTCCAAGGAAAAGTACTCATTATTTTCTATGGAATCCCAACGATCCTACAGAACAAGAGAAGGATAAGCACACAATAGATTTAATGATATTTGAAGAAAGCCTATGTTTTAGTTCCAAAAAATTTTCATGACTGTTACTAGCTCTATCTTTTTTTTCGAAAGGACTGTCACTGTTCGTATAGATATAACTTGAAATACGGAGCTGACCATGTGGCTGCAAAACTTTTTAGTCTGGGGGTTGACACCCATAATTGAGATTCCGGTGAAAATTAACTCTGGGTTCCATGGAAGAAGAACAAATTTCATGACCATTGTCCATCTTGTTGTAATTTCATAAGGTCCTGTCTGAAGAAAGTAGTCAGTTAACATCAAAACCTGCAAACTGACTTGCTGAGTATGCACAAGTTAGATTAATAATATTCAGATCACTTATGTACCAAAACAAGAATTAGAAAAAATGAAAACTAGGTTACTCCAATACAAATTTAATGATGGTCCCCCAGGAGTGATCCGCCTAAGTATTTGAAAAATGTTATATGTTAAGGAAGTGATAGTTCTGCTTGCTCTTCCATCTCATATTCCCTTTAGCTCTACTAATGAGTTCATCATTTGTTTGCTGGCCAATCAAGATTTGATAAACTTTGAAGGTAAAGGCTATTTCCAAAACTGCAAAACCTAATATGCAAACATATACCCTAACTTAGAATTTGGGAGACATTTCAATCGACTTCAGGAGGTGCTACCCAATATCCATCAAAAGCTACAACCATGGTAAAGGCTAACCAAATACCTTTAACTTGTTTTCTTTGGCTATTCTTTACTAGCCACTTTTGCAGTTTTGGAAGGAGCTATTCATCAAATCACAAGGTACTCAATTTAAAATGGGCATAGTTCACCATCACCAGGTAGATGGACAAACTGAGGTGACTAACAGACTTCTAGGAACATACTTGAGATGCTTTTCTGCCCATAGGCATAGATAATGGACCACCAACTGACACACTGAACCTAGGCAGAATACTAGTTTTTTTTTTTTTTTTTTTTTCACCAACTGACACACTGAACCAGGACCACCCAGTTAGAAGCAATGTTTGGGACCCCACACCACGACGCAGTTACAAAAAGTTGAGGCTCTGATTGATAGGGATCTCACTCTGCTGTAACCAACAGTGATATCAATAACAAATACTCGAGGATAATCTATACCAGGATCCAGTCAGGAGGAAAAATTTATGCAGGTCAGAAAAGAAAAGAACTGAGACAATTTGAGGTGCACCGTGCACAATTAGGTTTATATCAGGTAAAGACAGTCAACACTATCATGTGATACCGCCAAAACTGCAGAAACTACCAAAACCAACCAATTCATAACGACTGAAACTCTCCGAAGCCACCGTGAAACTGCCAATTAAGAAGGGTCCAATACCTATTCTGATACCGAAAACACCCAATATGGCTAGAGCGTAAGCTGGATAAGTGAAGTTGTAAACCTAGACAGTTTTGCCCAAGGGCGGAGCTAACTTGGGCACGTGCCCAATCTGGAATTTGTCAAAACATCCAACGCATATATAGATGCCCCACCTAATATATATATATATATATATATATATATATATATATATATATATATATATATATATAAAATAATACCAAGCTTACCATTATATATAATTTTCTTCTTCTATATTAATTAGGGTGTGTCAAACATTGGGTACTCCAACTGTCAAGATAGAAAGAGCTAGTGATACCAATTGGCAATTGCCTCAATTTTCGCTCGAAATCTTTATTCAGAAATATGGTTCCAAATGTCCATAAAACTTTCTCCTAAATCTCCATATTTTGTGGGTAATATATGATATCTAAATCAAAAGATTTTAAATATAAACATAACCATGTGGACCGTTGTACATAAATAATTAAAACAAGTGTGTCCAAAAATAGATCTAGTAACTCAATGTCTCAAAATTAGCCAAATAAAATAAATCTCCATTTGAATCCAAATCGAATTAACCTATCCTCCAACTTGTAAGGAATGCAGAGTGGAACAATTAGGTGTCGTGTAAGCGAGATAACTCCTATCAACTCCGCAATTTCAAGACTGTTGTCATACTATAGCCCCTTCTATGAATCACCAAGGTGGGTCATTTACAACATTAATAGACCTAGATAGCCAGATGAAATGGTCTTTTAACAATGAGTTTTAGTAAGATAAGTTATTAACTGGAGAAAAAAGAGGGTGCCTAAATAGAAGAAAATCAGGCGGGTAAGCATCAGCCTTAAATATGATCTATCTTACAAATAGAGTTGAGAATTCAACACAACATCATCATCATCCAAGCCTTCTCCCATCAGGATGGGGTAGGCTATGGAGAATAAGAAAGTTACAATACAAGATTTGACAAAAAAAATTATGACCGATTGTCGACCTAACGTCAACCCTCTATTTTGGTACTAAATTCCTAACAAAGATAGCTATGAGCATGAATGGGTTATGCCATAAAACCTACGTGGCTAGTTGGTAGGTAAGAAGACCTACCTTGTGGATCGCAATTTAATCTCATTTAACCAAGGATCACTCTCCAAGTTTCCCTAGACTACAAAGAGTCTAGATGAAGAGGACCAAAAAAGGATAAACAAAATGAATAGGATCACCCTCTTTGTTTAAATGAATAGGACCAAAAAGGATAAATAAAATGGGAAGAAGGATGTTTCCATAAGTTGATTTGGGAAGTTAGTATTTCTTATTACGATAACTTTTATTTGGTAACTTTGACTAGGATTGATTTCTTGATGCCTAAGGATTGTAAGGCAATAAGAAAGCTTTGTAACCTTCTGCCTTATTAATTCAATGAAGAGTTGAGAGTTGATTTGACTGTTGGTACTAAAACTTGGTTACACTAATTCTCTCATTCTTCTTCATCCACTATTTCTATCACAAATCCAAAACTTAATCTAGTGTAGACACCTTAAACCCACAAATCAGTTATAAAACAACTCTGAATACCCTTATCTTCCTTTCAAAAACCCTACAAGCCATACCCTATACCTTGGACCATTCTTTTTCCATTTCTAAACCCTACATATTCAAATAAGGATTGTCCAATCATAGAAGTCTCGTAGATTGATGATCGAAATCGTCAAATGCTAGCATCCGAAAGTGAAAGATCAAGGATTCAGAAACCGACAGAGGCAACGGAACCTTCTATCGTGGCACGGGAAGGGGACAAACAGGATGTTGATTGTCAAATGGTAGAACACTACAACAAGGTAGCCACACTGCATGAAAAAAAGAAACATTTCCTCATTGTCGTCCATAATTAAAAATTGACAAATTACTTTTAGGAGAAAATTTCCGCTTGCTCAGGGAAGAGTGCTACAACATTCCAACCTTTTGGTTCTTGCTAATAGGCTTCAAGGAGAGAGAGAGATTTCGAGAATGTTGGATACTATCAGCCTCTCTAGCACAGAACAAGATACCCCCAAGGATCATTCTAAGTTTAATCTATGTACTCTTTTCTCAATTTTGGGGGCTTAAAAGATGAATTGGGATGGTTTGGAAAATTAAGGTTCCGTCCAAAAGATATTTATATTGTTGGCTCTCAACGACGCTATTTTTACTAATCAAAATTTGCAAAATAGGAACGCCAATGAGAGGAGTGGGAGATGTGGATTATGCCAAGATGAATATAAACACTTAATCAACTTCTTATCAAATATCGCAATGAAGTTTGGAATATTATTCTTCAAGTGTTTAGCGCAACGAGGAGAAGAGACCATCCACTGTGACAATGGAGTAGGCAATTTAGTTCCACATCGGGTAGGAGATGAGATTATGAGTAGTTAATTGGAATTGGTTCAGGTCTTACATGGGAATTCCCTTTTAAGACATATGAGCTCAGTCCAATATCGCAACTCATGGGCCAACTCCGGTTCAGATCTCACCGCGTTCCCAATCAAGCGTATTAGAGCGAACAATGGATGACAAGGTAGCATTGAAAGTCACAACAGAAGCGACCTTTCGGAGCCTATGGAAAGATCGGAATTAGTTCTGTTTCAACAATACTAGCCCTAATGTTGTCTCTATTGTACAGTCAATATTCACTTCGGTACAAACATTGGGCAGGTGCAGCATTGAAGGGTTAGCTAGCAATTGTGGGTCTCTTTCTTTTCTACCTGAAATATAGTGCAAAATATGCGTACAATGGTGAAAACGAGTATAGATGGATGATTATAGCCAAAATATGGTGTAAAATGGACGTAGAATGGTGAAACGAGTATAAATGAGTGATTCGGATCGAAATATGTTTACAATAGGCGTAGGTTGGTGAAACCGCGTATAAAATGTGATTCTAACCGAAATACGGTATACAAGGGTGGATCCAAAGGGGAGGTGGGGTGGGCTGGAGCCCACTCCAAAAAAAAAAAATTCATTCTTTTTTTTCCTTATATTTTTTTTTTTAATTTTTTTCTATGGACTAGTCCACTTCTAGCCCACCCTAATTCATTGTAGCCCACCCCAACTTCAATTTCTGGATCCGCCCCTGATGGTATAGCAATGAAACGAGTATAGAAATGTGATTTTTAGTAGTGAAATGTGATCATACAATTAGGGCCTACTTGGCAATTGTAAGGGTAGCGGTTATGAGGTGTCTTTAGAGTACCGGTTACGAGCGGTTACGAGAGGTCCGGTTTTGGGTGGTTTTTAAGTAGCGACTTTTAAACCAGTCCAATCCATGCTCGGTAATTCACTAAAGAGCGGCCTTATAGAGTTTTTACACGAATAAAATTAAATTGTGAAGGGTATTAGAAGTTACAATTATACATTTTTTGGTGAGGATATAAATGGAACAAAAATAAAATCCCTCAAAATCCACCGAAATTGGTGTTTAGAAAGCCACCCAAAATTACATTACACTGGTTTTGAGGGGTTTTTGAGCCGACCAAAACCAGTACCTCAAAAAAATCAACAAGCAAAGGGTTTTTACGTTCACATAATCTCGTCTCGAGAAAGGAAAGAAAGGAAAAAGGAAAGAACATCACCTGCCTGACGCTGTGGAGCTGAAACTCCGGCCGGAAGAGCTTCTTCAAGAGACGGATGTTGAAGAGATAGCCGGCGATGGAATCGTGCTTGGTGATGGGGTCGCGGAAGACGACACCGTCGTCGTACATCGTGGGGTCGATCCCCCGGTCGTCGAAGAGGTGGGGGAGGTCCTCGTACAGGAAGTCGACGAGCCCCATCACCGTCGTCTCTTCTTCGTCCTTCGGCGGCGGCGGCGGCGGCGGCCTCTGCTCCACCGTGCTACTCTTCGCTAGCCAGTACTTCTTCTTGGTGGTGCTGCTGGAGAGGAGGAGTGTGGGTGGTTTGGTGGGGTTGGCCGGTCGCCGGAGAAATGAGCACAGGCCTGGGTTTCCTCGGCAGAGGTGTTGGTGGGAGAAGAAGAAGGCTGTGGCCATTCTTTCTTTTTTTGGTTAGTTGGTACTGCTCTGAATGGCCGTTATCTTTTGGTGTTCTTTGGGTTTTTGGGAACTGGGTTGGGGGCGTGGGTGGACTATGTTTCTCCACTCAATTATTTTGGAAATTTTTGTAGGCACAACCATTTTTATTTTGAGCTTTGCTATGCCTACAACAAAATGCTTACAACCCTACAACTGTCACGTATCGGACTTCGATTGGAGGAGGAGAGAAAGTGCTGGAGTCGGATGGAGTCCATGTAGCGGGGGTAAGAGGGGAGGTGGGACCCATGTGTAAGGGTAGAAGATAGCGGTTGTAAGTATTTGGTTGTAGACGTAGCATTTTCTTTTATTTTAGGGCATTCCATTATTTTAGGACAGTTCAGGCTGATCCAATTTTACTCAGGACAACTCAAAATTTTTTAGAACTGTCCACGTCCCAAATTATTTGGTGCTCCTCTACACCACCGCTACCACCCGCCGCTAGCTCCCTCTCCTTCCTCTCATCCCCCCTTCTCCTCCTCCTCAAACTCCTTCTCTCTTCGGTACACTACCTTCCCCAACCTCACCGATGGCCGCGACGCCTCCTTCTTCCTCTTCTCCCGCCGGCGACCTCCTCCTCAACTCCGCCTCTTCGTCTTCATCTTCGTCTTTGGTTGCAGACAGCAGGGAATGGAGTTGGGGCTCGGCAGGGGGATGCTGGTGGTACTAGTGGTGGCATCACTATCATGACTTTTTTCAACAGGATTGTAGGCAAATTCTACAGTCCTATAGTATCTTGTAGAATTTGCCTACAGTCCTGCACTATACATGGACTGTAGAATTCTTTACAATCCTGTTGAAATATACAGGACTGTAGGCAAATTCTACGGTCCTATAGATACTATAGGACTGTAGAATTTGCCTATAGTCCTGTATTATATATGGACTGAATTTTCTACAGTCCCGTTGGAATATACAGGATACTAGGCAAATTCTACAGTCCTATAGATAGTATAGGACTGTAGAATTTGTCTACAGTCATGCATTATATGTACTGTGGAGAATTTTCCTACAGTCCTGCATTATATAATTGTAGAATTTTATACAGTCCTGTTGAAATATACTAATTCTACAGTCCATATATAATTCAGGACTATAGGATTTTCTATAGTCCTACAGATACTATAAGACTGTAGAAAAATTCTATATATAGGACAGTAGAATTTGCCTACAGTCATATTGGTTTTTATACTTAAATTTTGGGCTGTCCTGAAGTTAAAAAAAAGTGACAAACTTATAAATAAATAAAAAAATTGGGCTGCCCTTAAGTAAAATGTGTAGTGCCTTTAGAAATCCCCATTATTTTTCCTTGGCTCATTTGTTGCAAACTTTCATACAAAGAAGGATAATATGCAACTAAATTGTGAACTCTCTCAATTTTTTATAAGTATCTCTATCTCTAATAGCATCGGGGAAAATGTGGCTTAAAAACGAATCAAAATTGAACTGCCTAAGCCGTTTGTAAATTCTCCATCAATTAATAATTATTACTATTATAAAATATAATAATTCTAAAATTAACTTATGTTTCTTTTGTATAACCGAAAATGCTCTTTTTCTTCCTTCATATCATTTGTATCTATATTACATTATAATTAAAATATATAATAAAGCGTAATTAAAATATAAACATATATAAAGAAAAATTTTATAAAATATTAAACTATTTTTCAACAATATCAAATAAAATTTATCTTACGTGCAATGTATGTGAATTTACTAGTTATTATAACATGACTTAAAACATGTAAAAAAATGAGTCGTCCAAGCTATATGTATATCCTCTCATTAAATAATAAAAATATAAAAATACACATAATTAAGAATAAAATTCTAAAATTACTCTAACTATCTGAATGTATAATAAATGCTAAAATATATTCATATTCAAATTATATTTAAACTAAGTATATGATATTTTCTAACTAAACACTATCAAAATTTCTAAAAAATATCTATAACATCCTAATTAATTAAAATATATTCAAATCATATTTAATATACTTTAAATTTTTATCTAATTTTTTTAACAACTTTATAGACTTTTTTACGTGTGCGTTGCACATGAACGTTACAAATTTTTTATAATGGAGTTTTACGTTTATAAATTACTATTACAAATACTAATTTTTAAAAATTAATACCATAAACTATTTCTTATTTTACTAGTTAATATTATGAATTTATGATACTTCATTGTATTAACTAAACAATAGTAACAAAATAAGCAATAATTTTGGTATTAACTTACAAACTCTAAAGTTCATGGTAACAAGTTGCTCATTTTGAAGAAAATAGTACTTATGATGCTATGGAAAAATAATGTAAATAGATTTTGAAGTAGCCTCCCATTTCTTTCAAATGTTGTTCAAATTGTACTGATTTTTCAACAACAAAAAATGCTTAATTGTACTTTGATACCCTCAACTATTCATGTTTTTTAACTTGATACCTTAAACTTTTTTTTGTAACAAGTTGATACCCGAAAAAATTTAGACGAAAATACCCATGGTCAAACTTGAAAATTACCTCCCCCCCCTTCCCGCTTCCGGCCACCCCCCCCCCCCCCCCCTCCCGCTTCCGGCCACCCCCCCCCCCCCCCTCCCGCTTCCGGCCGCCTCCCCCCTCCCCCCCTTTCCGCTTCCGTCCACCCCCCCCCACCTCCCGCCCGCTCCGGCCACCCGCCTCCGCCTCTCCCCCTAGGGCACGGCAGCGTGGGAGGAGGGGGCGCTGGGGGAGGGTGGACGGAAGCGGGAGGGGGGGCGGAAGCGAGAGAGGGGGGTGGCCGGAGGGAGGGCGGGGCGGGAGGGAGGGGGGCTGGGACTGTGCCGGGGAGGGGGTTGCCGGAGTGGGGGAGGGGGGAGGGGAGAATGGAGAGGGAAGGGATAAGGGTATTTTTGAAATTTTTAAAATTTTAGGTATGAAGTTGAAAAAAATAATAGTTGCGGTATTAAGTTGTTGAGTAAAAAAGTTTATGGTATGAAGTTGGAAAACCGGAATAGTTGAGGGTATTAAAGTGCAATTAAACAAAAAAAAATGATAAGTTGTTACCAAACTGCTTTTGGGGCTACTTGAACAGAAGCAACCAACGTATTTCCAAACTTTGCCTTGGTGACCCTCTTCCTTCTCAATAATCGGTAGGGCTATATCCACTCACTTTTTCACCTATTATTAAGATAGGGTAAGTGAACAAGCAAAAGACTATAGGGACTACAATTAAGATCAAAAAGCTAATTCTAATTAAAGCACTCCACATTTTAACTCCATTATAGTCCAGTCTTAGAACTGTTAACTTGTTGGCAGTCCTAACATAAAGTATAAAAAATCTGAATATTAAGATGGACTGTCAACGATGTTGGCAGTCATCCTCAATGTTAGGACTACCAACAAAGGGTTGTCCTGGAATAAAATGTAGAGTGCCTTTAGAATTAGTCTTAAGAAAAACATTATTGAAAGAAGTTTTAGCG
>JANAVB010025999.1:31672264-31784764 GCA_029216955.1 Iris pallida
ATTCCTATGGTGATATCTCCTTCTGCTTTGTCAACAGATTAGCAAACTCCTGCGCCCATTACTTGGCTACTGATACTCTTCACCAAGTTTCTGATATTTTCTTTTTCAGTCAATCAAATCATCTACTTTCTTATGATGATGTTCCTGAATGTATTTCATCCATGTTCTCAATGACATGAACTTTGTAATCCCTTAATTTGTTAATGCAAATTCCTATTTCAAAAAAAAATGAGGTCCACAAGTTTATGAATAACACTAAAACGAGAATCCTTCTCAAATAAACACTATAGCAATTTGGTATATGTCATGGTTGTCCCGTCGGTGAGTCAGATACGAGATATATGACTTAGGATGCAAAAGTAAATGTGTCCTGGGGCTATGTTAGTATCCACGGGATAAAACAAGATATCAAATGATTACATCATAGATTCTATAGGCACAATACTCTATGACTGGTAACCTCTGTCGTCACCAATGGTCGATCGCACCCGAGTGTAACTTGGACAGCCAGGCATCGATCCATGGGTCACAATCACAATTATATTAATATAAAATATTATTTATGAACTGAAGTGGATTCTGCAAGATAAACTTACCTGATATGCATTTGGGAAGAGTCGACGTGTCGAACACGATCATGTCTGACATGAAAGAAGGAATACAGATAACCAAATGCCAATCTGAATATATCAGCGCATCCAAAAATTATCATTTTGCAACTTGCAAGTGTCCATAAGCAGTCAAATGCCAAAAATAAGTTAGAACAATACCAAAAGGAAATGTGATCATCGTGTGGTCCGATTTCGAGTTTCTGAGACTAAATCGGTATGATCGACTAGTGAGTAGATATGAAGCGATTGTGGCCTAGATAGTCTGAATGCATATCAAGATACCTTGATATCTCGTTGAGACAATTTGATGTGTATTGGGCCATGATACGACTTATGCATTCATGCTAGATCACATATCTTGTATCTAACTTCTCGTTGATACGATCCATACTTATAAGTCCGTTGATTACTTGGTATAAATAAAGTATCGACTTGTTATAATACATGATATGTGGATGATTGATGTTCTCAAGCCCTATTGTTGATTCTCAATCATACTTATAGACGCGGCTAGTATTGGGTTGGAAGGTCAGTCACTAGGGCTTGGGCTATTGTACATGTTTCTTGTTGTAATTAATAGTATCTCGAGATGAACACTACCCGATGACATGTTGGATAATGTCTCAAGATGAGCACTCCAGACGAGTTACTTTGATAGTATCTTCAGATGAGCACTAACCGAGGATGTGTTTGACAAGGGCTCGATTGCGAGTGCTACCCGAGTATCCCTGAGTCTATTGACCCAAGGGTCAAACATTGTCCTCGATTGCATTGACGTAGTTGATATAGACCTAGTAGACCATGCTACTTGTGTGCATATTCTATTATTATTTTACGATAAGACTTGTTTCTAAGTGTATTGCTACGTCCCTCCGAGAACATGGTTCCTTTTCAGGTTATGTGAGCATGATTATCCAGGGCTTCACTTGAGGAACATCATGATGTTATTTCTTGGATCTAGGTATTATTGAGTATACTTGTATCATATATATTTCACATTTTGCATATTAGTTTATGTTATTCTATTTATGCTATTATAGCCTAGTGTTGGTAGGCCTATGCCATTCTCTCTGACCTATTCGAGCAACTATATTATTGGACGACCGACCTTAACACATATTGTTCATTCTTGATATTTGTACTTCATTGATATATAGTATTGATAGACTTTCATAGTGATTGATGGCTAGAATACCCAACCTTGGACAACGTATATGTATCAAATTGAGCTGGAGTCCACTTGATATGTAGCTGGCCATTGTCACATATCGTGGTCCTACTTATTTGGGACTTGGACTTAACATGATTTTTTTGTGGTCCATGCAGGTCAAAGCATATCGTCTCAATTATGTTACTGTACAGTTAGAATTAGTTATGACTAGGATATCAATCCACAAGCCGTTCTAAAACTTCCTTTGAATTCTCTCATTGTCCTTGGACTTTGTTTTTGCACTCAATTATCCCTTCTTGACCTCTTCTATCGTTGTTTTTCCATCCCTTTCAATTTTGGAGGGATGGATGCTCGTGCTTGGTGGTTCACCCCAATGAAGATCTTCGTCAGATAATAGAAGCTCGTGCTTTTAAGAATCCACCAGAGAAAGATATGACCGACTAGGCTAGCCATTGTTTGAACTGTTAGGGCACTGTCGAGGGCCGCTGAGCAGGCTTATATGAAGGGGGCAATATCATGTTCATGCAGGAAGAGTAGGGCATATCATAGTAGATGAAATTGAAAGTATTTCCATTGAGGCTGGAGGGAGTGAAAACTATTGGCATTGGGTTGGTTCAACTATAGCATTGGGTTGGTTTAACTCATAGGACTGAATTTGTATGGCTTAAAGGTGTAACTATCAAGACCAAGCTCTCTATAAGGCAATATGGGGTAGACACTTGACGTTGGATCAGTTAGAGAGATTTGGAGTTCGGATTCTAGGACAAGGGTGTATGATGTGTCGAAGTAGTGGAGAGCATTGAGACCACTTGATTTTCCAATGCATGCATACACGATCTATCTAGCAGAGGAAGAGGGATAAGCTCGACCTTAACAATGTGGGTAGATGTGACCTTATGGCAGTGTTGCAGGAACTGAACACTTTGTGACCAAGGTTCGAAGTATCGGTATCTGACCATTCCTATGAGTATCGGATCGGCGGTATCGACAGTATCGAAGGTTTCGGAGCGGAGTATCGGATTTTTTGGTATCGGAAAGCAAATAATTAATAAATTACGAACACTTTAGAAAATATGTTTTATACATTTAGGCATAATTTTAATATTTTTCAGTGTTGTTTCTTAGTAGTTTTAAAATTGAATGAAATAATAGTCACCCTTACCGATTGATTTACATACGATAGATAAGTTTTCTTCTTTTATATGCTCTTATAACCTTTCTATGCTTTTACACCCTCATTGTTTGGTCTTTTTCGTTCAATTTTTTTTTGCCGAATTGACCGAAAAAGATCCCCAGTGTCGGTATCGGCCAGTATCGGATATCGGTTGGTATCGGATCGGGACATGTCAAACCGTATCGGTATCGTCCGTATCGGATAGATATCGGCTGATACTGCGAACTATGGCTATGACCTGAAGGTGCTAGCTGGTTCCAAAAAGCTAGGATCCATCTTTTGTGTATGGTTTGGAACATATAGAGGGAACGTAACCGAAGTAAGTATCTATGAAGGACCATAATGACGCAACCGGAATGGCGACGGAGACTTACTGAAGGAAATTGTCCAAAAATAAGTCCATGACCTTTTTGACCATATATATGGTAATCCTATACAAGATTGGATTTGACTATATATGTGGTAATCCTACATAGAATTAGGATTATATTTTTTAGCCTACGTAGGATTGGATTTCTATGCTATATAAAGGGGTCTATAGGTTCTCCTTGAGATATCTCATTGTGCTCAAGTTGTTGAATAAGTTCAACACAAGAGAGCTAAAGTTGTTGAATAAGTTCAACACAAAAATTTGAGAGAGTTTTTTTTTCTATCATTGTGATAGAGATCGAGTTCTTGAGTGTAAGGAGAGAGTGTTGAGAGCTATTGTAATTCCTTTTCTTCTTCATAGTGGAACTAAATCACCCTCATTTTGGAAGTAGGTATCTTGGTCGAACCACGTAAATCATTGTCTTTGTGGTTGTGAATTTTCTCTGAGTTTCTTGAGTTTATTTTCGCTGTGCCACAACAAATTGGTATCAGAGCCTTGGACTCTAGCAAGGTGTCCGACAAAGTTCTTAGAGAAGATTAATTGGATAGATTCTTGATATAGCTCCGTCAAGCAGGATCGGGAAGTATGAAATTGAGAAGTTCAATGGGAAAAATAATTTTGGCTTTTGGAAAAGCCAGATGAATGACGTTCTCATATATCTCAAAAGCTTCGCAAGGCTTTACAGGGAAAATCCAAGAAGTCCACTGACATGACCGATGATGATTGGGATGACATGGATCTCGAAGCATGTGCCGCTATTCGCATATGTTTGGAAAGGGATGTCGTGTACTCTGTGAAGGACGAAATCACCGCCGCTGGGCTCTGGTTGAAGTTGGAATCACTCTACATGACGAAGAATCTCACCAACCAACTTATAGGTTAAAGTCGCTCTACAGACTAGTGATGGAGGAAGGTACATCAATTTGGGATCATATTTCAAAATTCAATCGAATTATTTCTGACTTGAAGGATGTTGACATACATGAAGAAGATGATCGTTTGACGCTAATCCTATTATTTTCTTTGTCTAATTCTTATAGAATTTTATTCAAACGTTATTGTACGGGAAGGACTCAATTTCCGTAGAAGAAGCTACGAGTGCCTTATTGTCTAATGAATGCGGAGGTTGGCATCTAATGGCGGAAACGATGGAGGCCAAGACCAAGGTTTGACGGTAAGAGGAAGGACAAACGATAAAGCATCTTTTAGCAGAATGTCAAGATCCAAGTCCAAAACACCTATTGAGAAGGTGAAGTGCTTCAACTGCAATGAGAAAGGACATTATGCAAATAAGTGTTCTCATCCAAAGAAGAAGAACAAAAAAAGGAGAATAAGACAGAGAGAGAAGGTGATGAAGCAAACTGTGCTTCAGAAGCTGATAGTGATGGAGTCTATTTTTCGGTGGCACATGACAACATGAGTGACCGTTGGATTCTCGATTCTGGATGCTCGTACCATGTGTCCAAAGAGGGAGTAGTTTTCTTCCTACAAGGCGATAGATAGCGGTTCTGTGTTGATGGGCAACAACAACGCATGTCGAGCTGTTGGAATTGGGTCTATCAAGGTAAAAATGTATGATGGAATTATGTGAATTTTGACCGATGTCAGACATGTTTCTGACCTCAAGAAAAATCTTATTTCTCTTGGTACGCTTGACTCGAATGGTAACAAGTTCGTCGTCGAGGGTGGAGTCTTGCGGGTTGTTCATGGTTTCTTTGGTGGTGATGAAAGGTCACCGACAGGTAACCTTTATATCTTATTGGGAAGCACTGTGACTGAGACTTTAGCGGTTAGTACATCTGATTTGTCTGAAAGCACGCGTCTTTGGCATATGCGGCTTGGACATATGAGCGAGAAAGGCCTGTCCTTACTGAGCAAGCAAGGATTACTGAAGAACTTGAAGAAGCCAAGTATGGATTTCTGTGAGCATTACGTTTATGGCAAGCAGCACAAGGTGACCTTCAGTACAAGCAAGCAGAAGACAAGAGGTATTCTCGGCTATGTGCATACAGATGTATGGACCTAGCATGATTCCTTCCAAGAATGGAGCAAGGTATATGTCACTTTTATTGATGATTATACACGTTATGTTTGGCTGTATTTCATCAAAACCAAGGAAGTGTTCGAAAAGTTCAAGCAGTGGAAAGCGATTATGGAGAACAGAACATGCAGAAAGGTAAAGACGATGAGGTCTGATAATGGTACTGAATATACCTATAGACCTTTCAAAGATTTTGTGCTCAAGAAGGTATCGTTCGACATTGGACTGTTAGGAACACACCACAGTAGAATGGGTTAGCAGAGAGGATGAATCAAACCTTGCTTGAGAAACAAGATGTATGCTCTCCAATGCCGGTTTAGGCAAGGAATGGTGGGCGAATGCTATACACATGGCGCGTACTTGGTTAATAGATCACCAACTCCGACTATAGATTGTAAGACTCCATATGAGGTGATGACCGACAAACCAGCATATTACAGCACTTTGCGCGTGTTTGGATGCAAAGCTTACTATCATGTCAATGAGTAAGTTGGACCCGAGAGCCAAGAAAGCAATATTCTTGGGATATGCACAAGGGTGAAGGCTACCGTCTGTACTGCTTGGAGGATAAGAAGTTTTAATCAGCAGGGATGTCACATTCGACGAGTCTTCAGTGTTGGATTCGACCAAGAAGAGTGAGTCCGATCATGATGATGGTGTATCTAGCAAATCTCAAAAAATTGAGATTGAGTCGTCTGAGGATGCATTAGATGAGGTGAAGGTTTCTGAAGATGTTCATCAAGTCCCACAAGAGCGATAACCAAAGGATGAGCAGCACCAGCAGCAAGATTCCTTGGCCACTATTAGGCCAAGGAGATCAGTCAAGCCAGTACATATGTATGGATTTGAGGAACCAGTAAAGCATTATGGACAACTAAATGTGGTGGCATATGTACTACCAGTAGAGGATGACGAGCCTATCACATTCAGACAGGCGATCAAAGATACTAGCAGCGAGAACTGGATGGTGGCTATGCAGGAAGAGATTGAGTCTCTCCACAAAAATTGTACATGGGATCTGGTTTCATTGCCCAAATGCAAGAAGGCTATAGGCTGCAAGTGGGTGTACAAAAAGAAGCAAGCTTCTCCAGAGTCAGGTGTCACTCGATTCGAGGCAAGAATAGTAGCAAAGGGCTTCGTACAGAAGGAGGGAGTGGACTACAATGAGATCTTTTCTCTGGTGGTCAAGCATACTTCTATTCGCGTATTGTTGAGCTTGGTAGCTTATCATGATCTCGAGTTAGAGCAACTCGATGTGAAGATAGCATTCTTATATGGCGATCTTGACGAAAAAATTTATATGCATCAACCGGAGGGCTTCAAAGTGGTTGGCAAGGAAAATCATGTGTTTGTTGAAAAAATCGTTGTACGGGTTGAAGCAGTCACCTCAACAGTGGTACAAGCGGTTCGAACCTTCATGACACGGCATGATTTCATCCGAAGTAAGTATGATTGTTGTGTTTACTTTCATAGACTTCGTGGTGGAGACTATATCTATCTATTGCTTTATGTGGATGATATGCTTATTGCCTCAAAAAGCATGGTAGAGATAGATAAACTGAAATCTCAACTTAGCTCGGAGTTTGAGATGAAAGACTTGGATGGAGCCAAGAAGATTTTGGAGATGGAGATTAAAAGGAGAGGAAGACGAAAATTGTCTTTGTCTCAGAAGTCGTACATTGAGGAGATCATTGCTCGTTTTGGTATGGAAGATGCAAAGATTGTTTCTACTCCCTTGGCTGGCCACTTTAGGCTCTCAACCAAGTTATCCCCTACTACAGATGAGGAGAATGAGCACATGGCTCGAGTTCCTTATGCGAGTGCAGTTGGCAGCTTAATGTATGCTATGGTGTGCACTCGACCAGACATTGCACAAGTCGTAAGTGTGGTTAGTCGCTTTATGGCTAATCCGAAAAAGAAGCACTAGGAGGCTGTGAAGTGGATATTCAGGTACTTGAAGGACACCACTGATGTGCGATTACACTTTGGTGGAGACTTTAGTCAAGTCAGTGGATATGTGGATTCAGACTATGCTGGTGATCTGGATAGGCGCTGTCAACTACTGGATACGTGTTTGTTTTACATGGTGCACCAGTCAGTTGGAGGTCTATGTTGCAGGCTACGGTTGCACTATCGACTACGGAAGCAGAGTATATGGCGGTAACAGAGGCATGAAAGAAGGCCTATGGCTTCGTGGCTTGATTAATGACTTGGGGGCAGGATGTAGTTGATGTGCATTGTGATAGTATGAGTGCTATCCACTTGGCAAAGAATCAAGTCCATCATGCAAGGACCAAGCATATTGATGTTCGCTACCACTTCATACGGGATATTGTAGAAGACGGTGATATTATACTTGAAAAGGTGCATACCAAGGACAACCCCGCTGATATGTTGACTAAGGTTGTTCCTAGAGCTAAGTTTCAACATTGCTTGGACTTGTTCCAAGTCCTACCAATTGCTTGAGAGCCCTTAGGGGCGGACTTGACGAGTGGTTGATTTGGTGAAGCTATGCGGTGGAGAAGTGTCGGTTCAATTTTGTAGCAAAATCTTGCCGAGGTGGAGATACGAAGAAAATTGTCCAAAATAGGCCCATGACCTTTTTTGACCATATATATGGTAATCCTATACAAGATTGGATTTGACCATATATGTGGTAATCCTATACAAGATTAGATTTGACCATATATGTGGTAATCCTACATATGATTAGGATTATATTTTTTAGCTACATAGGATTGATTTCTATGCTATATAAAGGGGCCTATAGGTTCTCCTTGAGATATCTCATTGTGCTCAAGTTGTTGAATAAGTTCAACACAAGAGAGCTAAAGTTGTTGAATAAGTTCAACAAAAAAATTTGAGAGTTTTTTTTTTTTTTTATCTTTGTGATAGAGATCGAGTTCTTGAGTATAAGGAGAGAAGTGTTGAGAGCTATTGTAATTCCTTTTCTTCTTCATAGTGGAACTAAATCACCCTCATTTGTGGAAGTAGGCATCTTGGCCGAACCACGTAAATCATTGTCTTCGTAGTTGTGAATTTTCTCTGAGTTTCTTGGGTTTATTTCCGCTGTGCCACAACACTTACCATCCCCTCTATTCGTGGATGGCACTGCAGTCGGGATGGACAGTTGTCCGTCGGGTTAAGGCGCTCTCAACCAAGAATTCTCAGGAGGCTAGGGCAGCCTATGCTCCACGTAAGATCTCACCCCGGATTAACGGGTAAGAAGCGGTGGTCTTCTGCAACTGTTAGGCGTCTGAGGGGAGGTTCTTGGACATCTTTGCGTGCAACAACCTCCATTTCTACATCTAAAGATGAGCGGCGCTGCGCCGGACTGCTATACCAGAAATGGTCGACGACAAAAGAACCACGATTCTCGAAGACTTATATGTTGTACGTGTTAGATGACTTTCCGCTCATCTTGCAATTGCAGACAACGAGTATGGCGACCGGGAAGAGGATGTTTCTTCGTAAAGTTATCTAATGAAGAAGCCATAACATCGAACCTCTATGGTGGCCTATGGACGTATGAAGGACGAATCATCATTCTAATCATTAGAATGTTCGTGTTATGGTGGAGATTATGACACGTTCAGACCTCCCTGTAGTGGTACCGATTCTTCCCTCGAAGTGGCATCAAATATGTTCAGCCATCTCTTGTCGGTTTATTGGCCATAAGGATTCTGACTGACCGGACCCGTTGGGAGATGTGATATGGGAGACAGTCATGATCATGTCACCTTCGATGAGTCTTCAATGTTAGTCAGGATGTTGGTGAATCTAGCAAATCTCAAACTATTGAGATTGAGTCGTCTGAGGATGCATCAGATGAGATGGAGGTTTCTGAAGATGTTCATCAAGACACACAAGAACAACAACCAAAGGAAGAGCAACACCATCAGCAAGATTTATTGGCTACCACTAGGTCAATGAGACTGGTCATGCTAATGCCCATGTATGGATTTGATGAACGGGTCAAGCATTAATATTGACAACAGAATGTGGTGGCATATGCACTAGCAGTGTAGTATGACGAGCCTATCACCTTCAGACAGATTGTCATATATTATCAGCGAGAGCTGGATAATAGCTATGCAGGAAGAGATTGTCAGATATTATCAACGTAAATGAATTCTTTTGTCCTGAATTAAACATTCAATCAAGCATAGCTTACAATATACACTTTGCATAGAAATTTAATATTCAGCTGCTCTGTAATTCATTCTAAGCATTTATTAGCATAGGACCATACAGTTTTCCTTGCAAAGGCAATTCTTCCTATATGCCTTACTTTACTGGGCAAATATTTCTATTGAAAATTTTGGGTGTACAGATTTATGATAACTCTACAAGGAAAGGTTCTGCTATTCCAGTGTGAAATCATCAAGCCATATAAGCACCTCACTCCTCTTCAGAGCCACAAAATCACAAAAAGCAACAACAATAACAGAATTAGGAATCATGTTAAGGGATCAGATAACTACAGAAAAATGTCGACACTTAAAAATATAAATATGTAATTTTAAGCAAAAGCACAGGATGATCAGAGCGTGACGGCCTATACTAATACGAAAACAGTTACCAAATGAAGATGGATGCAAAAACTATTGGAGTTTGCAACTAGATAGGGACTATACACAGGCATAAAAGTGCAGAAGGTACTCAGGAGAGAGATGGAGAAGAAAGCGATGCGGATAACATGGAAATTCAACAATGAAACAGCACTGTAGAACTTGATGCTGTAAAGAGCGTCCGACCCTTATGCTAAGGGTGTGTGTGTGTTTGCTTTGCGAGAAGGAAAAGGAAAGGAAAATGAAAAGAGAAATAAAGTTTTGTTTGTTAGAGAGAAAAAAATGAAAAGGAATGTGAAAGAAAATACCAAGCATAAATTTTCCCAGCCCCAACTGTTGGACCACCAGAGTGACTATTGCTCGATATATTGGTGATGGGAAAAAAGAAGAAGAGGAAAATACCATCAGAAAGCTCATAGTTCGGCCAGGATCATTGTAACGGGCTAGCAAGCAACCTTCTTTGGGCTGTAGACCACTTTTAATCAGTGCCGACCTAAGTTCCTTCTCTTTACTGCAAACTAGTTCCTCAGTGGGCTTTCCGCTGAATTTTATTGCTGCAGCAGTACCTCCTTCCACTTTTCTCAATCTAACTGCATCCGTACTCGGTGCTGGTAAGCTAATCAGATAAACTCTTATTAGAAAGCAGAATTCTCCCTATGAGCACACTTCTAAAACAATTTCTTAAGTTTACATCATAAGCCTTGCAACTTACAAACATGTTGTGTAACATTCAGGTTACATTCCTTTTAAGCTGCTATAAGTTTTCGACTTGGAGTTGAAATTCCAAATAAAACACTTATTATCCATTAAATTACTCAAATAAATAGTAAGTAGGCTTCTGAGTTTTTATGTGATACTAAAGTAGAGGTATTATGTAACGAACTAACTACATATACCAAACGAAAAAAGAAAATGCATCGGCCAAACATCTTACTTGCTCAAGTCTTTATTCATTGGTAGAACTATCTGGATGGAAACTTCTGATTGATCATCATCTAGAACCTGAGTGAAGACTGGGGTGGTCATTGGAATCTTCTCCTCTGTCGAATTCTTGCCAAAGATATACCTAACAAGGAATCAAGTACTAGACTCGTGTTGTATTATTCTGACAGAACAAACATTAAAGATGATCATTGGACTGATGATCTAAAAGGTACTCACCCAGCAACTTCATTAAAGCCTAAGGATCCAGAGAGCTTATCCCCTTTTGTCTCGGCTATCACAAATGGTTCATATTTCCTCACCTATGACCCATGTAATTAGTACTTCTAATAGAATTGATAACATCTTTACTGTGAACATCAAAACAATACCAAACCAGAAACATGGAACATTTACAGAACAAGTGACAAAAACAGTTGTTTAATGCAGTAATAAGGTAGGTGTGTTATAATTGTGTTTTTGGTCTTCAATAGTTAACAGTCAAGTGATGACATCCCCTCTAGGTCTATGATCACTTCTCGGCAAGATCAAGGACAATGGAAGCGGGAGGATCGGGGATTCTACGAGCTCGTCTACTAGGATCGTCCATAACTGAAAGGTCAGGAATCATAGTTTCTCGTATCCCATAAAGGATCGTAAGAGTAGTGGCATCCGGACAAGTTTTAGACCCTTCCGTTGAGTACGTTATCCACAGTTACAAATCAGGGTTTCAGAGTTCTTGATTTCCTAAAATTTACTAAAAAGTTAGAAAAATAGTTGATACAATAGGCTTAACTTTATGTATTATTGTTGTTTCCCGTTACTTTTGAATGGAAATAATATTCAACAGTTTTCAATCCTTCACCTGCAATATTATTTGCTATATGCTTGCTTTAAAGCAAAGTACACTCAAAATAATATTTCTCAAAGGAATAATTTTAAGATGGATGAATGTTGTAAATATTAAATACACAATTTTGACACATGGTAGGGATTGCAAAGTGTCGATAATAAATATTCAGCATGTCGATCTTTGACATGACTGAATCATTTTGACGAAACTGATTTTTTGTACTTTTCTTTTCTTTTCTTTTAATTTTCTTCGGAGAAACTGACCAGGGAAAGGAGTCTCAAACATTGGTATCAGCTAGTAGATTGAGGCAGTATCAGCAGTAAAAAGGTAAATCGGTATGACACGGTCAATATATATCGTAGTGACCGATACTGCAGACATTGGTATCCCACGATCCTCCTTGACGGTAGGATCACGAACATCAACATGTTCTGCGATAGGAACTTCTGTAGGAGGTTGCTCTATTATGACTATAGCCTTTAGTGCATTGATCCTATGCCTAGCATGTTATGCCTAGCATCAAATGCAACAAACCTAGCATATAGCTTAATAGCATGTGCAGCGAACTGGCCACATATGTAGGCAGTAGGCACATATGTTAATACAATACTTGTCTCTTCACTTGGCAAACTTGGCGTCCATCATGACACTAACTTGTTGAGCCTTTTCTGATCCTCGACGGTAACATGTAACAGGTTTTGATCTCCGGCATAAAGTAGGCACATATGTTTCCATGATCCTCGACGGTAACATGTAACAGGTCTTGATCTCCGGCATAAAGTTACAACATAGTTTGCAGTATCAGTTGATACCGATCTGATACGGCCGATACCGATATGGTATGGGATGTCCCAATCCGATGACCGATACCCGATACCAACATTGGGTGTCTATTTTTCGCTCAATTCGGTAAACAAAATTGAACGAAAAAGACCAATCAACAAGGATGTAAAAGAATAGTAAGGTTGTAAAAGAAGAAAACTTATCTATCGCACGTAAATCAATCGGCAATGATGACTATATTTCATTCAGTTTCTAAACTACTAAGAAACAATATAGAAAATACTTAAAAGTATGCCTAAATGTATAAAATATTTCTTATAAAATATTAATAATTTATTAATAATTATTTGCTTTCCTATACCAAAAAATCCGATACTCCAAACCGAAACCGCCGATACCGATACTAATAGAAACGGTTCGATACTGATACTACGAACCTTACAGAAGGGCACTCTATTATGAGAGAAGTCATTCACAAATGTATTGTACTTTTCCTTCCATACGAGTTTATATATAAGTTCATGTAACTCATGCATTTCTTAAACATTGTTTTGTGCATGGATTTTGTAGAAAGAATTACTACTAAACAAGGTTTGACAGTCCCACCTCATATGTTGCTGTCCTTTTCAGTATCTGGTACTTTGGTGTTTCCAGGTCTGGAGTCTTATAAATGCGCAGCTATGAAACATATTAACCATGAGAAAACCTTGAGGATTAATTAGAAAGGTCTAAATCAATACATACATATACATAGAAAGAGTTATTACCTGTTTTAAGACATCGAGAAAACCCTCCAAGGAAAAGTACTCATTATTTTCTATGGAATCCCAACGATCCTACAGAACAAGAGAAGGATAAGCACACAATAGATTTAATGATATTTGAAGAAAGCCTATGTTTTAGTTCCAAAAAATTTTCATGACTGTTACTAGCTCTATCTTTTTTTTCGAAAGGACTGTCACTGTTCGTATAGATATAACTTGAAATACGGAGCTGACCATGTGGCTGCAAAACTTTTTAGTCTGGGGGTTGACACCCATAATTGAGATTCCGGTGAAAATTAACTCTGGGTTCCATGGAAGAAGAACAAATTTCATGACCATTGTCCATCTTGTTGTAATTTCATAAGGTCCTGTCTGAAGAAAGTAGTCAGTTAACATCAAAACCTGCAAACTGACTTGCTGAGTATGCACAAGTTAGATTAATAATATTCAGATCACTTATGTACCAAAACAAGAATTAGAAAAAATGAAAACTAGGTTACTCCAATACAAATTTAATGATGGTCCCCCAGGAGTGATCCGCCTAAGTATTTGAAAAATGTTATATGTTAAGGAAGTGATAGTTCTGCTTGCTCTTCCATCTCATATTCCCTTTAGCTCTACTAATGAGTTCATCATTTGTTTGCTGGCCAATCAAGATTTGATAAACTTTGAAGGTAAAGGCTATTTCCAAAACTGCAAAACCTAATATGCAAACATATACCCTAACTTAGAATTTGGGAGACATTTCAATCGACTTCAGGAGGTGCTACCCAATATCCATCAAAAGCTACAACCATGGTAAAGGCTAACCAAATACCTTTAACTTGTTTTCTTTGGCTATTCTTTACTAGCCACTTTTGCAGTTTTGGAAGGAGCTATTCATCAAATCACAAGGTACTCAATTTAAAATGGGCATAGTTCACCATCACCAGGTAGATGGACAAACTGAGGTGACTAACAGACTTCTAGGAACATACTTGAGATGCTTTTCTGCCCATAGGCATAGATAATGGACCACCAACTGACACACTGAACCTAGGCAGAATACTAGTTTTTTTTTTTTTTTTTTTTTTCACCAACTGACACACTGAACCAGGACCACCCAGTTAGAAGCAATGTTTGGGACCCCACACCACGACGCAGTTACAAAAAGTTGAGGCTCTGATTGATAGGGATCTCACTCTGCTGTAACCAACAGTGATATCAATAACAAATACTCGAGGATAATCTATACCAGGATCCAGTCAGGAGGAAAAATTTATGCAGGTCAGAAAAGAAAAGAACTGAGACAATTTGAGGTGCACCGTGCACAATTAGGTTTATATCAGGTAAAGACAGTCAACACTATCATGTGATACCGCCAAAACTGCAGAAACTACCAAAACCAACCAATTCATAACGACTGAAACTCTCCGAAGCCACCGTGAAACTGCCAATTAAGAAGGGTCCAATACCTATTCTGATACCGAAAACACCCAATATGGCTAGAGCGTAAGCTGGATAAGTGAAGTTGTAAACCTAGACAGTTTTGCCCAAGGGCGGAGCTAACTTGGGCACGTGCCCAATCTGGAATTTGTCAAAACATCCAACGCATATATAGATGCCCCACCTAATATATATATATATATATATATATATATATATATATATATATATATATATATATATATAAAATAATACCAAGCTTACCATTATATATAATTTTCTTCTTCTATATTAATTAGGGTGTGTCAAACATTGGGTACTCCAACTGTCAAGATAGAAAGAGCTAGTGATACCAATTGGCAATTGCCTCAATTTTCGCTCGAAATCTTTATTCAGAAATATGGTTCCAAATGTCCATAAAACTTTCTCCTAAATCTCCATATTTTGTGGGTAATATATGATATCTAAATCAAAAGATTTTAAATATAAACATAACCATGTGGACCGTTGTACATAAATAATTAAAACAAGTGTGTCCAAAATAGATCTAGTAACTCAATGTCTCAAAATTAGCCAAATAAAATAAATCTCCATTTGAATCCAAATCGAATTAACCTATCCTCCAACTTGTAAGGAATGCAGAGTGGAACAATTAGGTGTCGTGTAAGCGAGATAACTCCTATCAACTCCGCAATTTCAAGACTGTTGTCATACTATAGCCCCTTCTATGAATCACCAAGGTGGGTCATTTACAACATTAATAGACCTAGATAGCCAGATGAAATGGTCTTTTAACAATGAGTTTTAGTAAGATAAGTTATTAACTGGAGAAAAAAGAGGGTGCCTAAATAGAAGAAAATCAGGCGGGTAAGCATCAGCCTTAAATATGATCTATCTTACAAATAGAGTTGAGAATTCAACACAACATCATCATCATCCAAGCCTTCTCCCATCAGGATGGGGTAGGCTATGGAGAATAAGAAAGTTACAATACAAGATTTGACAAAAAAAATTATGACCGATTGTCGACCTAACGTCAACCCTCTATTTTGGTACTAAATTCCTAACAAAGATAGCTATGAGCATGAATGGGTTATGCCATAAAACCTACGTGGCTAGTTGGTAGGTAAGAAGACCTACCTTGTGGATCGCAATTTAATCTCATTTAACCAAGGATCACTCTCCAAGTTTCCCTAGACTACAAAGAGTCTAGATGAAGAGGACCAAAAAAGGATAAACAAAATGAATAGGATCACCCTCTTTGTTTAAATGAATAGGACCAAAAAGGATAAATAAAATGGGAAGAAGGATGTTTCCATAAGTTGATTTGGGAAGTTAGTATTTCTTATTACGATAACTTTTATTTGGTAACTTTGACTAGGATTGATTTCTTGATGCCTAAGGATTGTAAGGCAATAAGAAAGCTTTGTAACCTTCTGCCTTATTAATTCAATGAAGAGTTGAGAGTTGATTTGACTGTTGGTACTAAAACTTGGTTACACTAATTCTCTCATTCTTCTTCATCCACTATTTCTATCACAAATCCAAAACTTAATCTAGTGTAGACACCTTAAACCCACAAATCAGTTATAAAACAACTCTGAATACCCTTATCTTCCTTTCAAAAACCCTACAAGCCATACCCTATACCTTGGACCATTCTTTTTCCATTTCTAAACCCTACATATTCAAATAAGGAATTGTCCAATCATAGAAGTCTCGTAGATTGATGATCGAAATCGTCAAATGCTAGCATCCGAAAGTGAAAGATCAAGGATTCAGAAACCGACAGAGGCAACGGAACCTTCTATCGTGGCACGGGAAGGGGACAAACAGGATGTTGATTGTCAAATGGTAGAACACTACAACAAGGTAGCCACACTGCATGAAAAAAAGAAACATTTCCTCATTGTCGTCCATAATTAAAAATTGACAAATTACTTTTAGGAGAAAATTTCCGCTTGCTCAGGGAAGAGTGCTACAACATTCCAACCTTTTGGTTCTTGCTAATAGGCTTCAAGGAGAGAGAGAGATTTCGAGAATGTTGGATACTATCAGCCTCTCTAGCACAGAACAAGATACCCCCAAGGATCATTCTAAGTTTAATCTATGTACTCTTTTCTCAATTTTGGGGGCTTAAAAGATGAATTGGGATGGTTTGGAAAATTAAGGTTCCGTCCAAAAGATATTTATATTGTTGGCTCTCAACGACGCTATTTTTACTAATCAAAATTTGCAAAATAGGAACGCCAATGAGAGGAGTGGGAGATGTGGATTATGCCAAGATGAATATAAAACACTTAATCAACTTCTTATCAAATATCGCAATGAAGTTTGGAATATTATTCTTCAAGTGTTTAGCGCAACGAGGAGAAGAGACCATCCACTGTGACAATGGAGTAGGCAATTTAGTTCCACATCGGGTAGGAGATGAGATTATGAGTAGTTAATTGGAATTGGTTCAGGTCTTACATGGGAATTCCCTTTTAAGACATATGAGCTCAGTCCAATATCGCAACTCATGGGCCAACTCCGGTTCAGATCTCACCGCGTTCCCAATCAAGCGTATTAGAGCGAACAATGGATGACAAGGTAGCATTGAAAGTCACAACAGAAGCGACCTTTCGGAGCCTATGGAAAGATCGGAATTAGTTCTGTTTCAACAATACTAGCCCTAATGTTGTCTCTATTGTACAGTCAATATTCACTTCGGTACAAACATTGGGCAGGTGCAGCAACATTGAAGGGTTAGCTAGCAATTGTGGGTCTCTTTCTTTTCTACCTGAAATATAGTGCAAAATATGCGTACAATGGTGAAAACGAGTATAGATGGATGATTATAGCCAAAATATGGTGTAAAATGGACGTAGAATGGTGAAAACGAGTATAAATGAGTGATTCGGATCGAAATATGTTGTACAATAGGCGTAGGTTGGTGAAACCGCGTATAAAATGTGATTCTAACCGAAATACGGTATACAAGGGTGGATCCAAAGGGGAGGTGGGGTGGGCTGGAGCCCACTCCAAAAAAAAAAAATTCATTCTTTTTTTTCCTTATATTTTTTTTTTTAATTTTTTTCTATGGACTAGTCCACTTCTAGCCCACCCTAATTCATTGTAGCCCACCCCAACTTCAATTTCTGGATCCGCCCCTGATGGTATAGCAATGAAACGAGTATAGAAATGTGATTTTTAGTAGTGAAATGTGATCATACAATTAGGGCCTACTTGGCAATTGTAAGGGTAGCGGTTATGAGGTGTCTTTAGAGTACCGGTTACGAGCGGTTACGAGAGGTCCGGTTTTGGGTGGTTTTTAAGTAGCGACTTTTAAACCAGTCCAATCCATGCTCGGTAATTCACTAAAGAGCGGCCTTATAGAGTTTTTTACACGAATAAAATTAAATTGTGAAGGGTATTAGAAGTTACAATTATACATTTTTTGGTGAGGATATAAATGGAACAAAATAATAAAATCCCTCAAAATCCACCGAAATTGGTGTTTAGAAAGCCACCCAAAATTACATTACACTGGTTTTGAGGGGTTTTTGAGCCGACCAAAACCAGTACCTCAAAAAAATCAACAAGCAAAGGGTTTTTACGTTCACATAATCTCGTCTCGAGAAAGGAAAAGAAAGGAAAAAGGAAAGAACATCACCTGCCTGACGCTGTGGAGCTGAAACTCCGGCCGGAAGAGCTTCTTCAAGAGACGGATGTTGAAGAGATAGCCGGCGATGGAATCGTGCTTGGTGATGGGGTCGCGGAAGACGACACCGTCGTCGTACATCGTGGGGTCGATCCCCCGGTCGTCGAAGAGGTGGGGGAGGTCCTCGTACAGGAAGTCGACGAGCCCCATCACCGTCGTCTCTTCTTCGTCCTTCGGCGGCGGCGGCGGCGGCGGCCTCTGCTCCACCGTGCTACTCTTCGCTAGCCAGTACTTCTTCTTGGTGGTGCTGCTGGAGAGGAGGAGTGTGGGTGGTTTGGTGGGGTTGGCCGGTCGCCGGAGAAATGAGCACAGGCCTGGGTTTCCTCGGCAGAGGTGTTGGTGGGAGAAGAAGAAGGCTGTGGCCATTCTTTCTTTTTTTGGTTAGTTGGTACTGCTCTGAATGGCCGTTATCTTTTGGTGTTCTTTGGGTTTTTGGGAACTGGGTTGGGGGCGTGGGTGGACTATGTTTCTCCACTCAATTATTTTGGAAATTTTTGTAGGCACAACCATTTTTATTTTGAGCTTTGCTATGCCTACAACAAAATGCTTACAACCCTACAACTGTCACGTATCGGACTTCGATTGGAGGAGGAGAGAAAGTGCTGGAGTCGGATGGAGTCCATGTAGCGGGGGTAAGAGGGGAGGTGGGACCCATGTGTAAGGGTAGAAGATAGCGGTTGTAAGTATTTGGTTGTAGACGTAGCATTTTTCTTTTATTTTAGGGCATTCCATTATTTTAGGACAGTTCAGGCTGATCCAATTTTACTCAGGACAACTCAAAATTTTTTAGAACTGTCCACGTCCCAAATTATTTGGTGCTCCTCTACACCACCGCTACCACCGCCGCTAGCTCCCTCTCCTTCCTCTCATCCCCCCTTCTCCTCCTCCTCAAACTCCTTCTCCCTTCGGTACACTACCTTCCCCAACCTCACCGATGGCCGCGACGCCTCCTTCTTCCTCTTCTCCCGCCGGCGACCTCCTCCTCAACTCCGCCTCTTCGTCTTCATCTTCGTCTTTGGTTGCAGACAGCAGGGAATGGAGTTGGGGCTCGGCAGGGGGATGCTGGTGGTACTAGTGGTGGCATCACTATCATGACTTTTTTCAACAGGATTGTAGGCAAATTCTACAGTCCTATAGTATCTTGTAGAATTTGCCTACAGTCCTGCACTATACATGGACTGTAGAATTCTTTACAATCCTGTTGAAATATACAGGACTGTAGGCAAATTCTACGGTCCTATAGATACTATAGGACTGTAGAATTTGCCTATAGTCCTGTATTATATATGGACTGAATTTTCTACAGTCCCGTTGGAATATACAGGATACTAGGCAAATTCTACAGTCCTATAGATAGTATAGGACTGTAGAATTTGTCTACAGTCATGCATTATATATGTACTGTGGAGAATTTTCCTACAGTCCTGCATTATATATGAATTGTAGAATTTTATACAGTCCTGTTGAAATATACTAATTCTACAGTCCATATATAATTCAGGACTATAGGATTTTCTATAGTCCTACAGATACTATAAGACTGTAGAAAAATTCTATATATAGGACAGTAGAATTTGCCTACAGTCATATTGGTTTTTATACTTAAATTTTGGGCTGTCCTGAAGTTAAAAAAAAGAGTGACAAACTTATAAATAAATAAAAAAATTGGGCTGCCCTTAAGTAAAATGTGTAGTGCCTTTAGAAATCCCCATTATTTTTCCTTGGCTCATTTGTTGCAAACTTTCATACAAAGAAGGATAATATGCAACTAAATTGTGAACTCTCTCAATTTTTTATAAGTATCTCTATCTCTAATAGCATCGGGGAAAATGTGGCTTAAAAACGAATCAAAATTGAACTGCCTAAGCCGTTTGTAAATTCTCCATCAATTAATAATTATTACTATTATAAAATATAATAATTCTAAAATTAACTTATGTTTCTTTTGTATAACCGAAAATGCTCTTTTTCTTCCTTCATATCATTTGTATCTATATTACATTATAATTAAAATATATAATAAAGCGTAATTAAAATATAAACATATATAAAGAAAAATTTTATAAAATATATAAACTATTTTTCAACAATATCAAATAAAAATTTATCTTACGTGCAATGTATGTGAATTTACTAGTTATTATAACATGACTTAAAAACATGTAAAAAAATGAGTCGTCCAAGCTATATGTATATCCTCTCATTAAATAATAAAAAATATAAAAATACACATAATTAAGAATAAAATTCTAAAATTACTCTAACTATCTGAATGTATAATAAATGCTAAAATATATTCATATTCAAATTATATTTAAACTAAGTATATGATATTTTCTAACTAAACACATATCAAAATTTCTAAAAAATATATCTATAACATCCTAATTAATTAAAATATATTCAAATCATATTTAATATACTTTAAATTTTTATCTAATTTTTTTAACAACTTTATAGACTTTTTTACGTGTGCGTTGCACATGAACGTTACAAATTTTTTATAATGGAGTTTTACGTTTATAAATTACTATTACAAATACTAATTTTTAAAAATTAATACCATAAACTATTTCTTATTTTACTAGTTAATATTATGAATTTATGATACTTCATTGTATTAACTAAACAATAGTAACAAAATAAGCAATAATTTTTGGTATTAACTTACAAACTCTAAAGTTCATGGTAACAAGTTGCTCATTTTGAAGAAAATAGTACTTATGACTGCTATGGAAAAATAATGTAAATAGATTTTGAAGTAGCCTCCCATTTCTTTCAAATGTTGTTCAAATTGTACTGATTTTTCAACAACAAAAAAATGCTTAATTGTACTTTGATACCCTCAACTATTCATGTTTTTTAACTTGATACCTTAAACTTTTTTTTGTAACAAGTTGATACCCGAAAAAAATTTAGACGAAAATACCCATGGTCAAACTTGAAAATTACCTCCCCCCCCTTCCCGCTTCCGGCCACCCCCCCCCCCCCCCCCTCCCGCTTCCGGCCACCCCCCCCCCCCCCCCTCCCGCTTCCGGCCGCCTCCCCCCTCCCCCCCTTTCCGCTTCCGTCCACCCCCCCCCCACCTCCCGCCCCGCTCCGGCCACCCGCCTCCGCCTCTCCCCCTAGGGCACGGCAGCGTGGGAGGAGGGGGCGCTGGGGGAGGGTGGACGGAAGCGGGAGGGGGGGCGGAAGCGAGAGAGGGGGGTGGCCGGAGGGGAGGGCGGGGCGGGAGGGAGGGGGGCTGGGACTGTGCCGGGGGAGGGGGTTGCCGGAGTGGGGGAGGGGGGGAGGGGAGAATGGGAGAGGGAAGGGATAAGGGTATTTTTGAAATTTTTAAAATTTTAGGTATGAAGTTGAAAAAAATAATAGTTGCGGTATTAAGTTGTTGAGTAAAAAAGTTTATGGTATGAAGTTGGAAAACCGGAATAGTTGAGGGTATTAAAGTGCAATTAAACAAAAAAAAATGATAAGTTGTTACCAAACTGCTTTTGGGGCTACTTGAACAGAAGCAACCAACGTATTTCCAAACTTTGCCTTGGTGACCCTCTTCCTTCTCAATAATCGGTAGGGCTATATCCACTCACTTTTTCACCTATTATTAAGATAGGGTAAGTGAACAAGCAAAAGACTATAGGGACTACAATTAAGATCAAAAAGCTAATTCTAATTAAAGCACTCCACATTTTAACTCCATTATAGTCCAGTCTTAGAACTGTTAACTTGTTGGCAGTCCTAACATAAAGTATAAAAAATCTGAATATTAAGATGGACTGTCAACGATGTTGGCAGTCATCCTCAATGTTAGGACTACCAACAAAGGGTTGTCCTGGAATAAAATGTAGAGTGCCTTTAGAATTAGTCTTAAGAAAAACATTATTGAAAGAAGTTTTAGCGGATGGCCAGAATGGTACAAAATTATCATGGATCCGATGACTATGGCTAGCTATATCCAATAAGCTGGAAAATATTGGAAGATCAGTAAAGTAGGCCATAGTCAAATGTACCTTTTGTAATGCCTTGCTCTACAGTCTCCTTCAGCAGATGGTCAGAATAGGTACAAAATTGTCATGGATCCAATGACTATGCATGGCTATATCCAACAACAAGCTTGAAAATATTGGAAGATTAGTAAAGTAGGCCATAGTCAAATGTACTTTTTGTAGTGCCTGCTCTACATTCAGAGGCACTGTATCGATGATCCTATCGGTATTGATTGATTCGGGACTGATTGAAATAAGACCCTTCCTCTACTTGGATTGGATCTTCGAAATTATATCCCATATACAGTGAACTGTGTCTTGGAGAAGTGCTCTATACAAGAGTCCATTCCTCGTACCTTTCAAATGTTTATTTTCTGATGTTAATTAGTTTTCTCGTGCTTTCGATGTTGGTTTTATGAATACATTTTTTGGACGTTTTCAATGGTTTTCATTGTTTGCATTCATCGATTTACACATTCATAGTGATTTTGAGAGAAAGAGAGAAGAAGATTAATAATCCTTTGTTGGAGTGATTTTGTAGGTAATTAATTGCGTAGGTGCAACTTAAAACGAAGTGTCAAAGACCTCTTTTTCTTGGCAATTCTCCAATGGTGAGTGGTTTGACTCTTCTTCCTTGATCCATTTGCTCTCCAATCAATCAATAATATCGATCATAAAAAATGCTAGATAAAGAATGAATACTCAATGTTGCATGCTTATTATATAGTACTATATACGAATTGTTAAAATATTGCATGCTTACTTTATGATATGTCTGCTATAGAACTGTATTATATAGAGAGTGAATCAACGAATGTTGTGACTGAATATGGAACATGTCTATTGATTTCTCGAATGATAAGTAGAATACATTAAGAATGTCAAGTTGAACAACAAAATTTCTTAGTCTCGCATGATCATGGACAATTTGTGCACAAGCACTACACCAAAAGAGGGATTTTCCAACACTTTTTTTTTGAATTACTAACGAAATTTTGGCGTTACAAATTACCAACGTTGGAAAAATGTTAGGAATTCAAAAAATCGTTAGAAAAAATGGCGACAAATAAAATTAAGGCTTAATTGCAAGTTGATACCCTCAACTATGTCGATTTTTCAGGTTGATACCCTAAACTTTTTTTTGATACAACTTGATACCATGAAAATTTTTTGGACAAAAATGCCCCTAACAAAAATTGAAAACTACCCCTTCCGTTTTCAGAGCCGTCCGCGCCGCCGCCGCTCCGGCCCTTGCCCCCTCAGGTCGGCTCCATAAACTGAATTGAGAGGAGGATTTCCATCCGAACCAAGTAGTAATAGTATGCGTCCTAAAATAGTCATGTTCGGTGACTCTATCACCGAGGAATCCTTCTCAGACGGCGGATGGGGCGCCAATCTCGCCCACCAGTTCTCCCGAACGGTGGTAATCTTACTTCTGTGTGCTATGGTGGCTCTTCTTTACAATAACAAGATTCATCTTCCTCCTCTTCCTCTTCTTTACTACAGCAAGATTCATCTACCTACAGCAAGATTCATCTACCTCTTCTGTGTGCTATGGTGTGCTGTGCTGTAGGCAGACGTGGTGCTGCCAGGAGACAGCGAATACAACACCCGATGGGCGCTGCGGATCTTGGACAAGGCCTTGGGCGGCGCGGAGGACGATCCTCCGGCGGCGGTCACCGTCTTCTTCGACGCCAACGACGCGTCGCTTCCGGACCGGAGCGACGGGTTCCAGCACGTGCCGGTCCTCGAGAGAGGGAGGGAATGGTAGGGGCAGTTTGGGGTTTTTTAAAATTAAGGGTATGAAACTGAAAATATATAATAGTTGATGGTATTAAGTTGTTGAGTAAAAAAGTTTAGGGTATCAACTTAAAAAATCGACATAGTTGAGGGTATCAAGTTGCAATTAAGCCTAAAATTAAATATTAGTAATGTAAAATATTTATTTGGTAATACTTAAAAACCGTTAGCAAATTAAATAAAGTTAGAAGAAAAAGAAAAAAAAATGTGATCACGTGCCATTCACATGATAGGAATGTGTCATTTTGGCATTACACTTGTGCCATTTCTCTTTTCCCTCCCGTTGTCTCCCCAAACCCTAGAGAGTTTTCTCCTCCTCTCCTCTCTGCCTTCTCAACGACGACTGGCAAAGGATCTCTCCTCTCTGCCTCCTCGACGAAGTATGGCGAATGCACGATCTCCTCTATGCGACACTGACAAGTAATTCTCTTTCTTCCCTCTTTATTCTGTCTTCATTATCGATCGAGACAGTCGGCAACACTCGGGAATCATCGAATTTGGGATGTGGTTCATCTCCTTCTCATCAATTGGGGGATTTACGGAGGAGTTAGAGAATCGGGCCTTCGGAGGGATGTACAGAATTAGGGTTTCGAAGGAATTTAGGGAAATTAGGGTTCAGAGGAATTTGGAAAACTAGGGTTACATATTATTTGGGGATTCCGATCAGAAAACCATACGAAGAAGTTATTTTTGTAGGCAAAGCATTTGCAAGTTTATTGTTTAGATTGGAGCTTCTCGATCCTGATAGTTCCTTTCCAACCTGGCCATGTATTGATGAAGATCTTGCATTACCAGTTATAGAACTGGAGCAATTTGCAGGAAATATCAAATGAAATGCTCGAATTGGGGAAAAAATAGGGTTTCTTTGTTCAATTCTTGAATGGTACAAGAAACTGTTATAAGAACAAGGAAGAAGGAAACAAGAAATAAGCTAGGGAAATTCTTGAATGATACTAATGCCTTTCTATTACTCCTTTCAGTTAGGTAGACTATGAGGATGTTGTCTGGACACTTGTATGCTGACTGAACCTTGACTTGCTGCAACCTAGACACTGAGCCATGACTTGGCATTTGGAACTGACTGCTAACTTTACTAATGTGCCATTCTATGAAAGAGACTCTGATACTCTAGTTATCTATGAGTTGCCTTGATCTACTTGCTGCAACTGTTGCTATTCTACTATTCTAATGATGACAAGCATCCCTCCATACCATAAGCTAAGTTGCCTATTGAGTTCTTGCTCAATACTTCTCTAACACTGAGTCTGGACCTCTTTAATAGAGTCTGGACCTCTATTACTGAGCTAATCATTGAATTAATGGCTTCATTGATAGCTATTAAGCTACTAGGCTTGTCTGAAGGAATAGAGAGGAATGTATCATGGGTTTAGTTTCTCTTCGTTATAGTATTGCCATTAGCTCATTTATGTCATTAGCTCACCTGTACTGATATGTTCTTGAACAATGCATTGCTGAATAAGGCGATGTTCAGATTATCTGTGGGGAACAGGAATATATCAACCTTGAACATTGAAACAAGTCTTTAATGAGCACCGAGCCAATTAAGCTTCTTAAAAGTAGCTTAGACTTCTTCTTGCACTCCCTCGTCACTGATTGGATTATAACACTGTGAATAGTACAGTCAAAGAAGAGGGAATGTATCATATCCTGCATCATTATTGGCGGAAATCCTGGTGATATTGTACATGGATGTTGTAATTGGAACAGTTCAGTAGAAATGGATTATAACTTTTCTTTGAATTTGTCTGTGCTTTCATAGGATTAGAACTACTGATGTACTGATGCAAAGTCCCTATTTTTTTGTTATCTTCTCCACAGAGGATAGTAATCTGACTCTTGGTCAGTCATGACCAAGGTTATAAACGGCGGTAGGCGGGTGCGCGACGGAGAGAGTCCGCCTACCGCCTAGGCCGCCTAGGCGGTGCCTAGGCGCCGCCTAGGCGGTTGATACATTTTGAACATTTTTTACTATTTTACCACTGTTTTTTGCATAATATGCATATTTTAAGGGTGTTCCATGCATAACTAAGTTGTAGAACGAAAATTTATAAAGTTTTAGTGTTGTTAGGCTCATAATGTTAAAAAAAAACCTTTTTGGCCAAAATATTTTGTAAAGTATTTATCCGCCTAGGCGCTCGCCTACGCTGCCTCACCTCCGCCTATGCCGCCAACCTCCATTGGCCGCCTACTCCACCGCCTACAACAAAGCGGTGCGGAGAGGGACCGCCTACCGCCTAGGCGCCGCCTAGGCGGCCTAGGCGGGCGCCATTTAGAACACTGGTCATGACCATGTAATCTTTCGTAAAAACTATTGCAATGTAATTTGATATAATTGTTGTAGTTCTTTTGTTATCCAGTTGTAAATATGAACGATGTCATTTTTTACATTATCTAATTGATCAACCCTGTGCATTATGTAATTTTTTACTTCTTGTTCAAGTATTCGATGATTCAAGATGTTTGGCTAATTTTGTTCACCATGTCAGTTTTTATTTGTCGAACTTCTATTCAAATGATTTAGGAATGTACCCTCTGACTGATGGTAGATTTTCTGGAGGATCACATGGATATGTAGTTGGTTGAATAGTCCCAAAAGCGCTGGTACTTAATTTATTAGTTTATTATTGTTCATGGTTTATGGATTTGTTACTTATATTGTTGGTTAATGTTATTTTATATATTTATTTTATGTTGGACAGATCGACTATTCCAATGTTGGAAATAATATTATCACAATTGTGGTTGCGATTTTGCACATAAAAATTTCTTCTCGTATATGCTTGTAGATTATCAATTCTAGTACAAGAATTTCAATAAAGTTATTCTAATGGAACTCAGTTAGATGGATTCAATAGCTAAAAATGGGAGGGTTTAATAGTTTGAATATGGAGAAACAGGCAGAGCCTGTGAGCTGCAAGTTTTCTGTGTCTGATACTTCTAGATACGTGAAGCCTTTTTTTTTTCAAGTTTTACCTATTCTCGAGGAAAGTGTGTGGGCTCTTTGGAAATATGAATTCAATAGTTTTCTGTGTCTGATACTTCTAGAGCCTGTGAGCTGCATGTTTGTTTACCCTAAAATGTTGAAATTTTAGGCTCTTTGGTGTTTTGGAATTCCAGATCATAGTTGGGAATCTCTAATCCAGTTTTTTTGCATACAAAAATAAGGAATTAGATCACCCATTTAATGAACATATTCAATAGGTATAAGGATGCTACTTCTGAATCCCTGTATCGATATATTTTCTCTATGTTATAATTAATCGAAATTGCAAACTTTGAATGTAAATGAAACTTGTAGGAAAAAATGATGAAAGGGTTACTTTGTAGTATTGCTCGTCATTTATTTGTTATGGATATCATGAAATAGCTTTCCTCTTTCATAGTATTTTCTTGGAAATATTTTAATGATAAAGGTATTCTATTTCTTTCAGTTTTGCCATAAGTGGGAATTAGATCCCTATCTTCAAGGGAAATTGAACGCAGCATGTTCTGTAGAGACCCTCTTATGTATTTTCTTGCAAGTTGAATGCAGGAGAGCTTAATCTGCACCAACAACGACAACGTACATTTCATAAGCATCAACAGTGATTTCATGAGCAATAACCCTATTATCACATGTTGGAATTAAACTTGTGTTGAAATTTCTTATGCTTTGTTTTAGCTTGTACTCCCTTGCATAACCATATTATAAATACTTTAGTCTTTGATTTTTTGGTGAAGAGGACCTGCAACATGAATTTTAAAGTGACCTCAGCTTAGTCTCCTTTCACTTTAGTTGTACAAAAAAAAAGAACTTTCTTCGAACACATTAAAGTAAATTGCTACATGTACTGAAATATTTCATTTGTATTTAGATATTTCATTTACATATTTCCAAACATGAATTACCTAATTAAGTATTAATTCTTTCTACATACAAACTGTCGTATAGTGTTTGAATATCTTTGCTTTGCTTTCCAGGGAATTGACTACTTAAAATATGATAATTGCCACAATCAAGATATTACTCAACAAAAAAGGTAATACATTAATCTTTGGTTACATATTATTTAAATTAATACATTCCCCTTTGAATTTCATTTGTATGTTATTTTTCTGCCTTATATTATTCTCAATTGGTTTTGAGATGAAAATAGATACCGCAAGACGAGTGAAGCTTTGCACAATTCAGGAAGGAGCATTTTCTTTTCTCTTTGTGAATGGTAAGCTTGCTCGTTCTAAAATCCATTGTTAAAGTTTTCAAGATTTAATATAGAGTCAGTACATACAAATAATGTCCACAAAACTTAATTTAGTATGTAAAATGCATAAAACTCCTATGAGTTTCGAACAATAGAAACTATTTTTTCTGTAAAGTGCTTCACTGTTTAAGCTATTATATATGATAGATCACTACATCTAATAACTATAATCTTATTTGGTAGAAAATATTTAATTGTATATAACATGACCTTTGGCATGAACTTCATTAGATTACTTTATTAAAAGTTGATGAATACTTCATATTGGCTCGATAAGAGAGATTTATTAGGATATATCAGTACCAAAATTTTCTGGAATTCTATATAGGGGACAAGAGAACCCAGCAACTTGGGCAGGAGCCGTAGGTAATAGTTGGAGGACAACTGGAGATATAACTGACCATTGGGACAGGTATCAAAATATTTATATGTAAATAAATCTTAACCAAGAGATTAATTTTCCAAATTATTTTGAAACTAACCTTACCCTTTTCTTTCAGTATGACTAGTCGTACTGATCAATAGGGACTTAGCATCAGTACCAAAAAATATCAGTACAAAAAAATAGGGACTTAGCATCAGTACATCAGTACATCAATAGTTTAATTCCAACACAAGTTTAATTCCATTTATTTGGGTTTCTATTCTTAAGTTTTGTATACTCATATGATAATAGGGACATCTCTCTCAATGATCTCTTGGGTGACCTTCCAGTAAATGCCATATCTTATTGCTCGTATTAATTCCAGTAAGCCAATATTTTCATATTAATTCACAATCTGATCTCTGTAACTACTTAATTACACGGACATTTTATCAGTAAATGCCATATCTTATTGCTCGTATGCCATACTTTATGGCACGTATATTTTCTTAGTATATGACATATTTTTTGTTCCCTAATGTCACTAATCCATTTGATAAGGAGGGAGCTTGTATGATAATCAAAGCTGGACAGGAAAACCCCAGTATGATAAGGAGGGAGCTTGTATGATAATCATCGTGTTCGATTGCAGCAGCTGAAGCTATACTTGGAAAACACAGTATCAGTGGAAAGGCACGGAGAAGTTAACACAGTATCAGTGGAAAGACCAGGGAGAAGTTAACACTGCAGGCCAATATGATAAGGAGGGGGCTTGTACGATATGTTCGATTGCAGCAGCTGAAGCTATACTTGGAAAACACAGTATCAGTGGAAAGGCCAGGGAGAAGTTAACACTGTAGGCAATCTATGGGGGAGCTAGTTCTTAGTTTAGAAATAACTAGTTTAGATGAGTCACTTTTGTAGTTATTTTTTCTATCTAGTAACTTTGTCCATTTGTTAATGTTGTTTTGTTCTTGTATGAGATTTTCACTATCAAATAAAAGTTACAACTAAGTAACTTGTTTTATGTCCTATATATTTTTTCTATTGAAGTATTAACTTTTATGTTAGATATATCTGAATATAGAGATTCAAGATAAATACTTTTACATGGTTGGCTCTCATTTATGCTAAAAGCTAAGCCTTAATAGCGACACCATTTTTTTAATTTTCTTGTCCATTTGGAACGGTAAAAAACCGTTGGTAATATTAAGGGTTACTAATGATTATAAGTGTTAGCAATGAAAGATTTGTAACAGGAAAAAACTGTTGGGAATAAGAAATTTATAACGGTAAAAAACCATTAGGAACGAAAAATTTCTAACGGTAAAAAACCGTTAGAATGAAAATTTCCTAACGGTAAAAAAGCGTTAGGCAAATTCCCTACGCCCAACTAACAACGGTAAAAAAACGTTGGAATTTTTTTTTCTAACGCTTATAGTCGTTAGGAAATGACTATTTTGGTGTAGTGAAGGATTTAGTTTCTCAAATGATTGTCGATGCCACGGGACCGATTCGGCCTAAGAGGAATAAGAATATTTGTGTTGACGTACTAGCACGGATGATTCGAGAACTTTTAATGGGCCTCACTGTAGAACCCTAGAGGGGGGTGAATAGGGAAATTAAAAATAAACTACAACAATTGATGCAATAAAGACAATTGAAAGTAAAGAGTAGAAAGATCAAACGCAAGGATGTATCCTGGTATCCTCTTTTGAGACAGTCCAGTCCCGGAACTCTCTCCGGCTTTAATCCACTATTTAACCAAATAGTACACACGAGCTTGGATCCGAAGAACTCGCCAACTTCAACACGAGTTTGGATCCGAAGACTCGCCAACTTCTACACACGAGTTTTCTTACGAAGGCTTGCCAACTTCAAACAAAAGAGAATGAGAACTTGTTGATCTTCTAACACGTGAAGATCGAAATGTACAACTCTTTAATACTCTAGCACTTTGGGAGAGGATGACAATGAAAAGCTTGGAAGAGTATTAATGGTGGAGCTCTTGGTTGTTGGAAAATTTATGGAAGAGTTGGTGAAGAAGCTCAAGAGAGAGAGAGAGCTTTCTTTTATAAGAGAACCAAGAGTTGGTGGCATTTAATGCTCTGAATACAGACAGACCGGCATGCCGTCGGTATGCAGCGGCATACCGTCGGTATACCGGCCAAATAGTAACGGTCATATTAATGACCGTTTGAGAGCATTAAATACGGCCATTAATGCTAGTCAGAGCAATTCAAAAACCAAATATTTGAAACTCGGTATACCGTCGGTATGCCGGAGCATGCCGCCGGTATGCCGACAATTTGTTACAGCAAGTTTTGAGTTGCTAAAAACGGTATACCATCGGTATGCCGGAGTATGCCGTCGGTATGCCGACAATTTGTCACAGCAACTTTTGGGTTGCTAAAAGCGGTATACCGCCGGTATGCCGGAGCATACCGTCGGTATGCCGACAATTTGTCACAGCAACTTTCTGGACAAAAAGATCGGTATACCGCCGGTATGCCGGAGCATGCCGTCGGTATGCCGACTATTCGTCACATCAACTTTCTGGATGCTAAAAACGGTGCCGAAGCATACCGCCGGTATGCCGCTCTGTAGGTATTTAATTTTTGACTTTGTTCTTTTTACTGTCATCCGTCCTTAGGTGTTTACAGATATACCTAGACTAGTACAGACTCGATGACTCTAAGCAGGAAGACGCCGTCTTATGCAGGGAACGCCGGTAACTGCTCCAGTCTTCAATGAAGAAGGTGATTGCTCTTGAACCGAAGAAACTCCATGTAGTAGATCTTCTGAGAATATTTGAATCTGAAGAACAGAAGACTAAACTACGAAGATGCTGTTAATTAATCAAAATAAAATGTGCCAACAAACTCCCCCATTTTGATAATTGACAAAAGAGAGAGATAGCATCTTCAGGGAGTAGCTCCCCCACATGTAGACAGCTCCCCCTCAATACGATTTCTCCCCCTTTGTCACTTAGTCAAAGATGGGGATAATAATAGAAAAAGTGCATAATAAAAATGACACGAGTATATAAAGAGAAGCATGCATTAATATATTGAAGTAAGAAGTGAATACATGCTTGACCCATACATATCATAGTGAAAATATAAAAGACTCTCCACAACGAGAGCCGGACACTAGAGATAACCATAGATAAAGTCCCCGAAGGACAGCAAACAACAAGTACCAACCACACACCGGTCCCCGAAGGACCACAAAAGACAACAGAAAAACAAACACATAAAAACTAAAACACGCATAACACGAGACCATCACCCAAAAGGGAATCCATCCCTACTCATCAGCCGGATCGTCATCATCACCCTGAGCTTGCTGGAAGGCGCCAAAAGGATCAATGCCGTCAGGGTACATAAACCCATAGGCATTGTGATCAGAGAAGCACGGGGCCGCGTACATGGGATCCTGAAGATTAAGATCCACAAGAACATCACGATCTTGAAGAGTCAGCTGAATAAAGTACCCCTGATCGTGGAAACGAGACTGGATCAGGGCGCCAAGTCCACGAGTGTGGGCCCGCATCTGCTCCTCCGCCTGGGCCATACGCATATCAAAGTGCTGCTGAGTGAGCGGTATATAACGGCCCGAAGCATGAGGGGTAGATGTGGGAGCAGCAGGAGTGGATGCCGGTTGCTCTTGGGAGGATGAGGCACGGAAAGTAGAGGTGCCAGCAAGGGTACGGAAGACAGCAAGATATGAGGGAACGTCATCCGAGGAGCAAAGAGATAGGTCAACTTGTTTGGCCTCCAGAAGCAGAGTGATAAGCGAGCCATAGTAGAGGTTCTGCTTCCCCGAAGGCAAGACACGCCGGAAGAGCAGAAGAAGAGTCTTCGGGAAGGAGAACCACTTCCGGGCATAGAGATAATACATGCAGACAAGGGCATCACCAGTGATTGCGTCATAGTTCCCGCCCTTAGAAAATAGTATGTGGCATACTATCCTATGGAGCTCGTAGTAGAACGGCTCCAGCTGGACAGAGAGGGCCGGGATGGCAGGAGGGTTGGGACCCTTGCAGATGATACGGCAGAATTCGTCGAAAGGTGACGTCGCCGAGGAGTTGAGAGCACCCAAGGATGGTAACGCTTCCCCTTTGTCCAGGATGCCTAAGATGTTTCCTACTTCCCGAGATGTTAGACGGAAGTGGCGATCATTGACCATAGATTGAATGGCGGATGGATCGTCGTCGTCCCCTCTCATGTTGCAATAGAAAAGTCGGACAGCAGCGGGATAGACGGGTATTCGGCGTCGAAGTAGAGAGGAGAGTCCGGCGTCATCAAACAAGGGGACGTGACCGGGGAAGAGGTTCCAGTTGATCGCCCGTCCCTTGAACACGTTGTGATGGACGAAGTGTTGGAACCAAAGCTCGGCCGCCAGAGAGTTGGAGAAGACGCGTTGGTCATAGCCGGTAGGTAGCGCCACCGGGACGAAGGGGTTGAACATGGAGGAGGAGGAGGATCGAGGGCACTTAGCGTTTGCCATGAAGAGAGATTGTGTTTTGGTTCTTTGGAGTGGATGAAGGAGGAGTAGGAGAAGTGTTGGAAGAAGGAGGATTTTAAAGAGGAGGCGGAAGATGAAGAGATGATTTGAAAGGGGAGGAGGGGGGGAACGGTTGTAGAGGAGAAGTAAATGAAATGGAGTTGAAAAGGTGGTGGGTAGTTAAGAGGGTGGAGTAAAAAGAGGAGAGAAAGGGGAGAAGTGATTGAAAAGTAATAAATGAGATGGGAGATGAAGAGAGGGGTAGTTAAGATAGATGGGATGGATGAGAGGGAATAAAAGAAATAAAGGAAGAGAGATAAAAAGTGGGCCCGGATCCTAAGCAGGTGTCCTGTCCGCCTCTATCCGGCGTACCGGCGGTATGCCGACGTGTACCAACGGTATGCCGAGTTTCGAAACAGAACCTAATTCTGATTCGAAAAACGGCATGCCGCCGGTATACCGCCGTATACCGTCGGTGTGCCGGCCGAGAGGGATTATGGATCAAAAGATAGAATGCCTAATTCACGGCAAAGGAAGGTGAAGCGATCTTCCGGGAGTGGTTTTGTGAAAATATCGGCTAATTGATAGGTAGTATCAATAAATTCAAGACAAATATCTCCCTTTTGTTGATGGTCACGAAGAAAATGGTGTCTAATTTCAATGTGCTTCGTGCGTGAGTGACAAATCGAGTTTTTCGTGAGATTGATAGAGCTAGTGTTATCACATTTAATAGGGGTGCATGAATGAGAAATGCCATAGTCTAAAAGTGTTTGTGACATCCAAAGAATTTGTGCACAACAACAACCAGCCGCAATATATTCTGCCTCAGTGGTAGAAAGAGCAACAGAATTTTGCTTCTTACTAAACCACGATACCAAAGACTTCCCGAGGAATTGACATGTGCCACTAGTGCTTTTTCGGTCAATCTTGCATCCGGCAAAATTCGCATCCGAAAAGCCGTGAAGCTCAAAGGATGAGAATTTCGGATACCAAAGACCCATGTTAATGGTGCCTTTGAGATAACGAAAAATGTGCTTAACGGCACACAAATGAGATTCCTTTGGATTGGCTTGATATCGTGCACATAAGCAGATACTAAATATGATATCAGGACGACTAGCAGTTAAGTAAAGTAAGCTACCAATCATACCTCTATACTTACGAATGTCGATCGATGTACCATCTTCATCATTGTCAAGCTTTGTCGTTGTGGCCATAGGAGTCCTCATTGATTTGGATGAGTCGAGATCGAAACGCTTGAGGAGGTCCTTTGTATATTTCGCTTGATTGATGAAGGTTCCTTTGGGACCTTGCTTGATTTGTAACCCCAAGAAGAAGGAAAGTTCATCCATCATACTCATTTCAAACTCTTCCTGCATAACTTTAGCAAATTCTACACAAAGTGTGTTGTTAGTAGAACCAAAAATAATATCATCGACATAAATTTGAACCAATAAGAGAGTCCCATCATGGGATTTAATAAAAAGTGTGGTGTCAACTTTCTCCTTTGAAAAATTGTGAGAAACAAGAAAAGAGCTAAGACGCTCATACCAAGCACGGGGAGCTTGTTTGAGGCCATAAAGGACTTTATGGAGTTTGAAGACGTGATTAGGAAATTGAAAATCTTCAAAACCGGGAGGTTGTTTAACATAAATTTTCTCTTTAATAATACCATTTAGAAAAGCACTCTTAACATCCATTTGAAATAGCTTAAAGTCATTAAAACAAGCAAAGGCACAAAGCATACGAATGGATTCAAGACGTGCAACCGGAGCATAGGTTTCGTCGTAGTCAATGCCTTCCTCTTGGTTATAGCCTTGAGCAACCAATCGGGCTTTGTTACGAGTCACTAACCCATCTTCATTAAGTTTGTTACGAAACACCCATTTAGTTCCAATAATGGGATGATTGTTAGGTTTTGGGACAAGTTCCCAAACCTTGCTTCGCTCAAATTGATTTAGCTCCTCTTGCATAGCTATCATCCAAAACTCATCAAGAAAAGCATCATTAACATTTTTAGGCTCTATTTGAGAGATAAAAGCCACATTGGCACAAAGATCACGAGTGGCGGATCTTGTGCTAACACTTGAGGAAGGATCCCCAATGATAAGCTCCTTAGGATGATTGGTGACAAATCTCCATTCTTTTGGGAGATCCTTTTGAGGAGGCTCGAGAGAAGAAGACTCTTTTGATGGGGTCACAACTTCATTGTTAGATGAAGAAGGACGATCCTCAATAGAAGAGTTCTCCAACCCAAACGAGATGTCATTAATATCCTCGGAAGAGGAGAATGTAGAAGAGTTAGTTCATTAAAAGAGACATTGATTGACTCTTCGACAACAAGACTTCTTTTGTTAAAAACACGAAAACCTTTACTATGAGTAGAGTATCCAAGGAATATTCCTTCATAGGCTTTTTCTTCAAACTTGCCTAGGTTATCCTTGGTATTCAAAATAAAACATTTGCAACCAAAAACTTTGAAATATTCAATAGAGGAAATTTTGTCAAACCAAAGCTCATAAGGAGTCTTTTAGAAATAGGTCTAATCAAGACCCTATTAATAACATGACATGCCGTATTAACGGCTTCCGCCCAAAAATATTGGGGGAGCTTATATTGGTTTAACATAACCCGGGCCATATCTACAAGGGTTCTATTCTTTCTCTCCACAACACCATTTTGTTGAGGAGTACGTGGACAAGCAAAATCATATCCAAAACCATTCTTTTCACAAAATCTTTTGAAATCAACATTATCAAATTCCCCTCCATGATCACTCCTAATTTTGTTGATAGAAAAACCTTTCTCATTTTGAACACGTTTACAAAAAGCAACAAATTCACGAAAAGTATCACTTTTGCAAGCAAGAAAAATAACCCAAGTAAATCTCAAAAAATCATCAACTAAAACGAAAGCATAAAGTTTGCCACCAAGGCTAGCTACTCTACTAGGCCTAAAAAGATCCATATGGATAAGTTGAAGGGGTCTAAAAGTACTCACAGAGTTGATTGACTTGAAGGATGACTTGGTCAACTTACTTTTCTCGCATTCTTCACATACCATATTCTTTTTGAATGGGATACTTGGGAGTCCTCGTACAAGCTTCTTGGAGGCGAGGCGAGAGATGGTATCCATGTTGGCGTGTCCAAGCCTCATGTGCCAAAGCCAACTCTCATCGTTCTTTGCAACTAGGCATCTGTCATTGTTAGTACCTTCAACAAGATAAAGAACATAAATGTTGTTTTCTCTAATGCCTTCATAAACAATAGTTCCATTAGAACTATCGGTAATGTAGCATTTGAGTTTAACAAACTTGATATCATAGCCATTATCGGTAAGATGGCTAATACTAAGGAGGTTATGCTTGAGATTAGTAACAAGACATACATTATTAATACAAGGATAAAGAGGAGAGCCGGTATTACCATTTCCAATAATATAACCTTTAAGATTGTTACCGAAGGAGACGTGTCCTTCCTTCTTCATCGATAGCGTTGTAAAAAGTGAAGCATCACCGGTCATGTGCCGTGAACAACCGCTATCGAGAATCCACTTACTTCTAGCATGAGAAGAATTCGTCACCTACAACATAAGTTGAAGATGAACATTTTGGTACCCATGATCTTATGGGTCCATGAGTGTTAGTCTTAGGAACCCATTTAAGAACTCTCATGTCAACTTGTTTTCTTGTATAACAAAAATTGAAAGTGTGACCGACCAAACCACAATAATTGCACATCAAAGAAGATTTAGAAGAAGAAGTGTGAGTGTTGTGCATATGTGAGTTTCTAGTATGAGAAGTTCTACCATGAGTGTTATGATGATAGTAAAATGCATGACGTGAGGTGTTCTTCTTAACAAAAGATCATTTTCTTGTGTTAGAAAATGAGTTGTGTGTAGTGTTCATGTAAGAGTTATGCCTAGCATTGTGATGAGTGTGGAGGTGTCTTGGAGCATGCATGTGAGTGGTATTATTATTACCTAAATTCTTACTCCGTGTAAGAAGATCATTATACTTAATAGAAGTGTCATATTCTCTTCTATTAGCATCTTGACATTTGCGCATAGCAAATTCATAAGAGCTTCTCATGGATAGAATCTCATCATCCTTTTTCTTGATGGTGTCAAGAGATTCTTGAAACTTGAGTCGCAAAGACTCTATTTCATCCGTGTCAGAAATAGAAGATTTTCCCTTCACATCAATAATAATGCTTGAGAGCCTCTCTACTTCAAGTTGAAGAGCCTCAACCTCTTTGAGAGATTTCTTGTATTTATTTCGAACACCTTTGTGTTCTTCATGTAATTCAAGAATGGCTTTCTCCAAATCATCATAGGTAAGAGTGTTTAAGAAAAGATCATCAAGTACCTCATCAGTTGCCATGAGGCAAATATTTGCATTGTGTTTGCACTCCTTGTCATTGTCGGAGTCACTAGCATCACTCTCACACCAAATGCTAGTGTTAGCGAATTTTCTAGAGGATGAGCTTCCTCTGCTTGGCTTCTCGTACTTGCTTGAATCTCTTCTTATCATTGGACATTCCCGCTTGATATGTCCGGGTCTTCTACATTGATAGCACGTCGGATCTTCCTCATTTTCCCGTCTGGAGCGATTGGCTTTGTTAAATTTGAGGAATTTTCGGAAGTGCTTAGCTGTGAGAGCTATTTCTTCATCATCATCCGACTCATTGTCGTCGGAGCTCTCCTTGGAGTAAGACTTTGAAGCTTTGAGAGCAAGAGTCTTCTCCTTCTCTTTGGTCTTCTCCTTCTCCTTCTCTTGTGTGGAGGATTCCTCTTGATCCTTCATGTCGAGCTCGTGAGTCATAAGCTTACCCATGAGGGTCTCAAGGTTCATGACAGTTAGATCGTTCCCCTCAATAATTGCGGTAGCTTTAGGACTCCATACTTTCGTCAATCCTCTAAGGATTTTTCTGATCTTTTTATGAGCCGGATATTCCTTACCAAGAGAGGAGAGAGGATTAATAATATCACCAAATCGAGTAAACATAGAAGTAATAGATTTATCATGCTTCATTTTAAAAGACTCATATTCTTGCGTGAGTCTACTAATCTTAGACTCCTTCACTTGTGAAGTTCCTTCGTATGTGACTTCAAGTAATTTCCAAATCTCATTGGAAGTCTTGCAAGTAGAGATTCGGTTGAATTCACTACTGTCGAGAGCACAATAAAGAGCATTCATTGCCTTGGCATCTCGACTTGCAAGCTTCTTAATGTTTTCAGAAAGAGTGTCCCGAAGGGTGTCAGAAGCAATATCCTCAATAGCTCTGGAAGGAGTAGGAAGACCATTTGTAACACCCAGTTTTCTAAAATAAGGGTAATTTTGAAATTTTGTATTTTAATTTATTTAATTATAATATTTATTTAATAATATAATTTTTGGTAATTTTTAATCATTTTTAAACCATTTAAATCATGACTTGTGATTTTGGTGCATTGACTAGTGTAGCCTTAGACTGTTGACCTAGAGCCTAGTCATTGTGATTAGGATATTTGATTAGTACATTTTAGCCTAGAGGATATTTTGGTCATTTTAGAATTTATTGGAATTTTTGGGAATTTTTAGAATTTATTTTGGAATTGTTTGATTGAAGGTTGACTAGGTTGACTTTGACTAGCTTTGACCTTGTGACCTAACCCTAGTTAGGTTGGACTTGACTAGATATGAGATCCTAGGTTAAGTTAGGTCAACCATACTCTAGTTAGTGAAAACAATTAAGGATATTGAGTTTTGAATGGAGAGATTTAACCACAAGCCATGACTTGTGACTTTTAAGTCATTTGTTTAATAACTAGGCCCAAAGCCCAAGACAAGTTTCAAAACCCTAACCCTAAGCCTTAGTGGCCAGCCACCATATCCTCCTTGGGAACACCACCCTATAAATACTCTCTTAGTTTAGGGTTGCCTCTTTTAGGAAAGCTCAAGTTTAGAAGGAGGTGAGTTCTTGTCTTCATTAATTCACCATAAATTCATTTTAGGTCCTAAAATCCCCAAATCAGTTGCAATGGGTTGTAACACTGGTATACTTGCTGTTGTTGGAGTTTTATTTCAGTTTGTGGTGATATTGGTGGATTGGGACATCAAGGAGAAGAGCTTTGAATAGGGGTTTTTATTGGAAAGTTCAAGCTTAGGTAATTTCTTCATCCCTCCATGAAAATTTGTTTTGTCTTCATCATTAGGGAGCCCTAGGAGTCCCCTAAGCATCAGTATAGGTTTTGTGTCGGGTATCCTACGTTTCGTGTCCATTTGGACACGTATCATGACTGTAGTATAGGTGTTTGTTGTAATGCCACAAAGAGAGTTTTTGTTCTATTTTCAAAATGTTTTTGTTTGATTCTTTAGATCTCAGTGTGAACATCATTTCCCATTTTGTCTCGTGTCCTGATAGTGTCGTGTCGTGCCCACACGAGGATACGAACTCGGCTGCACCCGAGCTAAGGGTTTCTCCTGCTCATCGTGTCTTCTCTTGGACACGACACGCGACCTATGGACACGAAACTTGACACAGACCTTGGGGTGGTGTCTGACACGCCACGTGTCAAATCTCAGATGACCACGTGGCGTGTCGAGGGAGGAATCGATGTCGCACTGGTTTTTCACTGTGCTGTGTCGCGTGTGTGCAGCGTTCTGATACGCGTGTTTTGACACGGCCATGCGACTCGACACGGCGGTGCAGGGTGCCACGTAGGTAGCCATACATGGGGCGAACCTAGGGGCACGAGCACGAGGCCAGTGTTGCGACGTGTCGCGAGCACGAGGCCTCGTACTCACTGCACGACGCTGTGCACACTGCACAGTGTCTGTGAGTGCACTGTTTTGTGTTTATTCGTGTTTGGACACGTTTGTGTCCTCTAGTATGGACACAAACACCCCATATAACATGTATGCATTGTATAATTAAGTTACCAACCTTTAGTTTAGCATTTTTAGCTGAGTTTTGTTGATCAATCTCGATTTCCCTATGTTACTGAAACTTCTGATACTGAGCACTGCACTTTTAATCGTTCCAGATTTTATTTATGAACCTTGCCATCATTTTTACCCATCTCATACCGATGATATGTTGAGTTTAATCATTACCTACCTCTGTAACAGTATGTAATTCGAATTCCTTTGGTTAAATTGCCATTTCCCATATTTTTCTGAACTGAGTATCAGTTCATGTGCTGTCCTTTATTCTTAAGTTTTGATTTCCTATTCTAGATTGATTTCTTAATGTTTAATGGTCTTTTAATTCATAAACATGTGTAAGTACATCCCTATAATATTGCCCATTGTTTTGTGTTAGTTTTTAAGGTTCGAATTAGATTTTGAATATTTGAATGGATTTTTGAATAGGTGAGGACTGCAGTTGAGTTCTACTTTTAAATTCCCTGTTTCAAATCAGTTTGATGATTAAAATGGAAACCTTGCATGCATTTTTGTGTCAGAGATTGGTTCAATTACTTTTGTACTAAAATGTACAATGTTGAGTTATGGTTGTGTTTAAATAAATCGATTTCAGTGGGTTGGACTGAACTGGATACTCAGTTCAGGAGAACAGTCCCTTCTCCTAATCTGAGTTCTATGATTCAAACTTTATTATGTTAACCATATACCTGTGCTAGTCATTACTAGGATGAGTTCATGTTAGGTTTTGGGTTTCAATTGGATAATGAATGTGTTGTTAAGTTCCTTTACTGTCAATACAATTCCCATATTGCACCCTGTCATATATTTTTTCACATAGCAGTCACATGATACCGTGAAACACAGGTTCTACCACCTTATGCACACTGGACACATGCCACTGTCTCCATAATTCCATGCTTTGTTTTCTTTCTCAGGTTAAACACTATACTCCCACACCCACATAATCTTCCTGTCAACCAAGTTTCCCTCCTTTATGTATCTAACTGAAGTTCTTGATATAAACCTGAGAAACACATGACACTGTCATACACATCACTGTGTTTCCTGCCCTTGTTTTATGGACTGTTTTTGAATTGATAGACTGTTTTGGGTTCCTGTTTTACTGAGATTTAGGACTGCTTTAAATGGTTGTGTCAACTGAGAATGGGATGTTGAAAATTGGACTGATTTCCCTTCCTTTTTATCTGACTGTTGACACCCTGGGATTTCAGGCACTCACACACACAAGACTGGAATTAGGAGTACATGTATATGAATGTTATACACACATGTGAACATAATAGTCATGCCTACACTTCACTAATGTGAAATTTGTAATACAATATACATGTTACCTATATGTATAGTGTGTATATGAATGTAGGGATTGCATGTGTTTTGCCTAAGGGCCTATGGCATCCTTGTGTGGTCTTGGCATATGGTAAATATGCACATGAGTGGTCTTATAGACTTGTATGGTGTATACTTGCTAGGGTAGACTAGTTTAGACTTGGTTAGACCTAGTTTGACCTAGTTTGACTTCTAGGGTTGACCAGAGTTGACCAAGAGTTAACTTTGGCCTAGATTGACCTAGTTTCTTGTAGAATGCATAGTAGAGCATCATTTTATCATTTTAGACTTGTTTGTGACTTGTACTGTTCTATAGGAGACAGACACCCCTCCTCGGACAGTATATTCTCTTCAGACACTCAGGCTATCAGGCGAGTACATTCTCTGACCGTTTCATACTTGTATGGATTTACATTCTTGCTCTAGATTACTGTACTTGATGCTGACACGACCGTTATCACGGATTGGTACTATATGGATCTCCTTTTGAGATGTTATCTCCTTGTATTCACTAAATACATATTGTGACGTGCGTTTCACTTCCATATTGTATTTATTGAATACCCATATCCTTGTATACTCATTGTGCATATTATACTCTCACTATCACATGAGCCCCAGGGATAGACCATTGTACACTATTGTATAACATTGTACATCCATTGTATAACATTGTACACTATTGTATAAGATAACGTAACTGGAGTAGATCCTTATGTATTGATTGGGGAGGGGAAGTAGAATTGGTTATGTACTCAAATCCTATTGTACAACATTGTATAACTATTGTATATGTCTATTGTACACCCACGTACAATGGAGTTACCATTGTATTTTCCTAGCCCGTTTACATAACCAGATTGTACTCTAAAATCACATCTTCCTTACAGTTCTTACTTATCGTATTTAGATATTTTCTGTTATCAAATCTATACTATTTTTCATATATCTTCTTCTTTCAGCGTTTCATGTACTTTACTCTATTGCATGCTTTATATTTTCTAACTCGTTATGAACTGCGTGAGATGTTTTGTGCTCGCTCCCGTCCTGACTGGACCTGTTGAAAATTTTACAGAGGATGAGGAGGAGGCCTGCATAGACACCTACTATGGGACAGCTGTAGATGACATGTGTGACCCAGATTTCTAGCCTGATCCACTAGCTTAGAGACTGAGGCTCCCTAGTCTAGGTTTTCTATTTTTCTGTCTTCGGAGATCTGATTGTATATTCTTTCATTTCAGTTTTAGAGACTTGTATTGAGTTGGATGTTCAGTTTGTATGGCAGTAGACACTTAGACTCTTTCTCTCTGATTGTATCCTGTGGATCTTTTATTCCAGTATCTATCTATCTTTTATTTTCATCATTCTGCCTTAGATGTGATTGAGACTGTATATCGTTATGTCACCTCCATTCGGAGTATATATACTATACAGGTACCTTTATATTGTTAGATGATTGACCTAGGACAGCGTTCTACCGCCGACACTGCGGCGTAGGCTGGGCGTAGTTACGTTCTCGTACCCTCACAGTGGGTGCGGGTCGTGACACGTTTTTAGTGGTGGCCCATGCAGGTCGAGTTTATGTAGTGGTATTCAAACTAGAGTATCACTACAGCCTGCAATAGGATTAGGATATTTTGAAGGTACTCAATCACACTAGGAAAAACTCATATCAAATTCATGCCATCTCAGTTCTTGCTGATATTGTTCTCCTTGAATATAACTGTCCTCCTTTGCTCACTACTAAAATACCCAACTTTACCGACGGAAGTTTAGCGACGGAAGGATTCCGTCGCTAATAGCGACCAGTTTCCGACTTCTTAGCGACGGATTAGCGACAGACAACATAACATAATTTTTTTTAATTTTAAATGTAACAATTTGTCGGCTTTCCGTCGCTCAGTCGACGAACGTTAGCGACGGATTCAGTTGTCGTCGCTTGTTCGTCGCAAATGTTGGCGGCAAAATCTTTAAAGCATTGGCGGGAACTTTAGCGACTAACTAGCGACGCATATATCCGTCGGAACACTGCTTTTATTTGGCGACGGTTTAGCGACTAATTTATTCCGTCGCTATTCCGTCGCTAGGCTCTGTGCCCTAACTTAAACTGAACCGACGGGGGGGAATTTTTCATTCCCCCCAAAACACTCTCTCTCTCGCGGCTCTCTCTCTCTCTCTCTCGCGGCTCTCTCTCTCCGACACTCTCGCGGCTCTCTCTCTCTCTCTCTCGCAGGTATCTCTCTCTCTCTCTCTCTCTCTCTCACTAATTTTTGGTTTTGGGGGGGTCGGCTTCGCGGGGGGTGGAGAGGGCGGGGGGGGTGGTGAATGGGGGGGGAGGGTCAGGGGGGGTGAGGGTGGCTGGGGGGGTTCGGGTTCGGGTTAGGGTTAGGGGTGGTGGGGGGCTGGGGGGTGATGTGGGGCTGGGGGGGTTCGGGTTCGGGTTAGGGGTGGTGGGGGGGAGGGTCAGGGGGGGTGAGGGTGGCTGGGGGGTGAGGGTTAGGGTTAGGGGGGGTGGGGGGAGGGGCAGGGGGGTGAGGGTTAGGGTTTCTTTCCTTTGTTCAGATATTTATGATCCCGTCCGCCATAGTGTTGAAAATCAACTGCTGAGAACAACCGCATGATATTGAGTCTATTTTTGTTCATCTACTAGAACTAGAATATTTGTTCGTCCTCAAACAAAAAATTGACACGTATTAAATCTATTCAAAATAAACCACTTTGAAAGTGATTTTGTAAGAACATCTCCAACCCTATTGTCTTGTTTTGTGTTGTGTATTCTATATGGCATGAGACACTACTAATAAATTTTATTATCATGTTCAATATTTCTATGCAATTATAGATAAACAACTTTTGAAGATTAAGGATTGATTCAATAAGACCAATTCACCGTTGTCGACATGCAAGTCAGAGAGATCTAACGAGTGAGAGACGTGATCATGGAGGCTTTTTTGTGTTCTTGTGTGTTAGATGTTTGTTTCCTTTTCCTCATTATATATGTTTGAAGTATTAATTAGAAAGAAATCATGTGCATTAATTGCACTTATCTTTTAAGAGAGCCCTCAACATGAACAATGTCAACAACAACTAACACATCAACCCTCTTAGGCCCGCTAATTATTTAATTTTTCATCGATTTGCTTACCAAAACTTTGTTTTAGGAAAATAAAATAAAATTGTACATACGTTAATTGTCCAACGCTCTAATCCATAAAATATGAATAGTCGTAACTGTATTATATAATTTTTGCTTCAACTGGAAAGTTATCTTCTGACCGCAATAAGTAAGCAAAAGAAAGTTATCTTCTGACCGCAATAATTGTACTTACTATTTTGAACACTCACAAACATGTGACACCACACACATTGTTGGAAGTACTCACACTCACTCCTTGACACATTGGCTTGACACTTGCACTTGCACATCACTTGACCACATATCACACACATTTTCCTCTACACACACAACACCCATAGGTACACACACATGTCCACTGTTCCCAAATTTTCTCCTTATCCTGTTCTCAGTTTTCAGCCCTTAACCTTTGTGTGTGAGTGAATGCTCTTGGTGAGTTAGTATATTAGATTGGATGTTGAGGATGTATATATATATATATATATATATATATATTGAGGATTTCACATATGTATATAGGTATATGTGGTATGCCATAGACAGTTGACCAGGTTTGACTTAGAGTTGACTTTGACCTAGATTGGCCTAGAAATCATTTAGACTGAGATTCGAATGAGGAATGGTATGTGAAATGTGGACTGAGAATTAACTTCATTTCCTTAATACTTGATATTGATTCATCCCTTTTAGACTGATTTGAAGATTGAGCCCACATGAACACATGCCCACTGTAAGTTGGTTCCTGAAATCTGAGTTTCCTATTTAATGTTTACTGTTTGTTAAATCCTGAGAAATTCTTAATCACTGTCTTGGGTCGAACTGAGAATGTAATTTAAGATACAGATTCTTATGTTTAGTTTGTCTTACGATACAGATTTTCACATCCAAATTGAGGATGAGTCGTTATTTTGTTGATCGTACATGGATGTACAAACGGCAACACGAGAGTAGAATTGGTGTGAGTGACGATTTTCAGGCAGGCGTGGAAGTATTTCTTAATTATGCAATGAGCAAAGCTCAGTACATGGACGGTAACAAAATTAAGTGTCCATGTGTTAAATGTCACAATAGACGTTACGAAGAAGTGGTGACTGTGAGAGATCATTTGACCCGTAAGGGTTTCGTACGTAATTACGGCCTGTGGTCATCGCAAGGTGAACTATATTCGGAAAGACAGGCTGCGGAAGCTGCTACTTATGCTTTTGATGATAATGCTGCAACGGATGTCATCGAAGACCACGGATGCTCTGTTGATTATGGAGATCTGCAGAACCTTGCACGAGATATGGTGTATGATGCGGCAGGGCCTAATTTTGATCCGGAGGATCCTAATCCCGAGGCGAAGGAGTTCTATGACATGTTTCAGGACGCAGATACTTCTCTATATCCTGGTTGTGAGACTCATTCCGCACTGTCAGTGACGATGCGGTTGTTGAACATAAAGTCTGATTTTAACTTGCCACAAGCTTGCTATAATCGGATCACAGAAGTAATCAAGGAGGTGTTACCGAAGGAATCAAAAGAGCTACCAAAAAACTTCTACAAGTCAAAGATGATGGTCCGACAACTGGGACTGGGGTACGAGAAGATAGATTGTTGTCGCAACGGGTGCATGTTGTACTACAAAGAGAATTGCGTATCAGAAAGTTGCAGCTTCTGTAATGCGGATCGTTACAAGCCAGTACAGGGAAAAGGAAAGTCGACTAGAAAACGACGTCCTTACAAGTATATGCATTACTTGTCGATCACGAAGCGCTTGCAGAGGATGTATATGTCTCTAAATACAGCAGAACACATGACGTGGCACAGCGAAGAACGCATAAAGGACGAAGGAGAATTGTCACATCCTTCGGATGGAGAGGCGTGGAAACATTTTGATTTGTGTCATCCAGATTTTGCTGCAGAGCCTAGAAATGTACGCCTGGCGCTATGTGCTGATGGCTTCCCCCCTTTCGGACAGTCGGGATCTCAGTACTCATGCTGGCCGGTCATTCTTACCCCTTACAATCTGCCACCATGGATGTGTATGAAGACTCCTTATATGTTTCTGACAGCTATCATACCCGGTCCTAAAAATCCGACGAAGAACATCGATATATATTTACAGCCGTTGGTGGATGAGCTGAAACAGCTGTGGGAGATCGGCGTCACGACTTATGATATTTCCAGGAAACAGAACTTTCAGATGAGAGCTTCACTCATGTGGACAATCAATGATTTTCCAGCATACGGTATGCTGTCGGGATGGAGTACGCACGGCAACATGTCTTGTCCGATATGCATGGAAAATAGTAAGGCGTTCCGCCTTAGGCATGGAGGAAAAACTTCTTTCTTTGACTGTCACCGTCAATTTCTGCCCGCGACCCATCCTTGGAGAAAGAATAAGGACGCGTTCAGATATGGAAAACAAGAATTTTCTCAACCTCCTGCCAGATTTTCGGGATACGATATTTGGGAAGCTGTAAAGGAATTGCCCACCGCAATGGAAGATCCATCGAACCATCGTGTCGAGGGGTTCGGACAAAGCCATAACTGGACCAAACGGAGTATCTTCTGGGACTTGCCTTATTGGAAAGATAATCTTATAAGGCATAATCTTGATGTCATGCATATCGAAAAGAACGTGTTCGATAATGTCTTCAATACCGTCATGGATATTAAAGGAAAGACGAAGGACAATCCAAAAGCAAGACAAGACATAGCCGAGATATGCAAGCGTCCTCATCTGAACTTGATACAAAGGGGTGCTGGTGGACAATTAAGTAAGCCTATAGCGCCATACACATTGAGCAAGGAAGATAGATTAATAATCTGCAAGTGGATATCTAATTTAAGATTTCCCGACGGCTATGTTTCGAATTTGTCTAGATGCGTTGATCTCAATGAACGCAAGCTAACGGGAATGAAGAGTCACGACTGCCACGTGTTTATGGAAAGATTACTGCCCATTGCTTTGAGAGAGTTGTTGCCTTCTGCTGTATGGGTTCCGTTGGCCGAGCTGTCTACATTCTTCAGGGATATCTGTTCAACTAAGCTGACGGTGCAACATATGGTACAACTTGAGGAGAAGATTGTCTTAACAATCTGCAAGTTAGAGAAAATATTTCCACCGGGCTTTTTCGACAGCATGGAGCAACTACCGATTCATCTAGCATACGAAGCCCGTGTCGGTGCATCTGTTCATTATCGATGGATGTACCCCTTTGAAAGGTAAATAAAAACCGATATAATTTAAGTGAAATTTAAGTGGATTTTACAATTCATTGTTAATTCTCAAGATAATTTGTCTCTTTAGGTACCTACACCATCTAAAGAAGAAACTTGGCAACAAGGCTCATATAGAGGCTTCGATATGCGAATCATATCTTATCGAGGAGGTGTCAAATTTCTGCTCCATTTATTTCGATACTCATGTCGAGACAAATCGAAATAGACCTCAAAGGAATGAAGAAGACGTTGAGGATGGAGGTATATTCAATTTAAGGGGCAAGCCTATTGGGGCTAGTAAGAAACGGTGGTTGACCGACGATGAGTATGATACCGCTCACCGATATGTCTTGTTAAATTGTGACATACAAGAAGTGAGAGATTTGGAGAAGTAAGTGACTACGCCTCGTTATAATCTCTAATTTGGTGAATTAAGTGACTACACTTATTTTTATTCTCTCTAACAGTGTATTTAGAGGTGAAGTCAAAATGAGGACACCATATATTACAGATGAGGGACTTCAAAGAGAGGTTGATTGTACCTTTCCGTCCTGGTTTCGTAAATACGTAAGTAACTGAGATAATATGTTATGCGGCTACCATTAAAATATATGCAGCTAAAATATTTAAATTATCAATACATGTTTACAGGTTTTATTGCCTGAAACAACACTCATAAATGAGAGCATTCGTTATTTGGCATTGGGACCGAAGAAGCATGCAAAGACTTTGTCAGGCTATGTCGTTAATGGCTTCAAGTTTAAGTCAACTCAGCATGCTATAAATGCCGAATTTCTCAATGACGGCTTCGATACCAAGAATTCTGGTGTTTGCATAAGAGGCACCATCTATGACGACGAGCCGGACTTTGACTATTATGGAGTGCTTCGGGAGATTGTAGATTTACAATATAGTGGCCCATATGATATGCATATTGTGATGTTCAAATGTGAGTGGTTCGATACGAGACCAAATATCGGTTGGAGAATCGATAAACAATTTGGATTCGTCGATATAAATCATCGCAGGAGGTATAGAGGGTCCGACACGTTTGCGATAGCAAGTCAGGCTGTTCAAGTCTACTATACAAGCTACCCAAGGCGTCGTAGAGATCGATTTGACTGGTGGGCAGTATGCAAGATTAAATCTAGAAATACATTTAACGTTGGAGACCCAGCATACCAAGAGGACCAGATCGAGAAGCCCCAATACATGGGACAACAATCGGATACCATGGACGTGGAAGATGTCGATATACCTCATGCTGAGGAAAATAGAGGGGAGGAAGAGGTTGATATACAAGACTTAGCTGTCAACCAGGGGAGAAAGAGGCGTCTTGTCCCAAGTATTGAGCCTGAAGAAGAAGAAGAAGAAGAAGAAGAAGAAGAAGAAGAAGAAGAAGAAGAAGAGGATGAGGATGAGGATGAGGATGATGATACAGATGAAGTCGACGATGAGGATGATGATATAGATGAAGTCGACGATGAGAATGAGGATGAGAACGATGACGATGACGATGAGGACGAGGACGATAACGATGATTAGATTAAATATCGGTATATATTAGAAGCACTTACAACTAACTTAGTGAATTCAGTTTAGACGGACACATTCTTATTTCAGTTTATGGTTTTGTCGTTCGATCATCTACTTATTGTATGATTTTCTTTTTACAGATGGCACTCTTAGTTCTCATTGTCTTGACGGCACTCGCCGCCCTGCTGGTATATATTTTTTAGTTCAGTTTAATATTCATTTATACTTCTATATTGTTAATTATATTTATGTGTTCTATTTACAGGTCATGGTCACTACCACTCGTGCTGGTGGTAGCCGTGGTGGTGCTGGTGGTGGCGGTACTGGCCGTGGTGGGCGTGGTGGTAGCGGTGGCCGTGGACGTGATGGTAGCGGCCGTGGACGTGATGGTAGCGGTCGTGGTGGTAGCGGTCGTGGTCGCCTTCCACATACCCCGGATATAGAGTCCTCCGATCCCGACCTGGAGAGCCCGGCCACAGACTCTTCCCGCCGTCGATCTATCTCTGCGACCCATCCTTCATCTTCATCGAGGCCTGAGACTCCATCCGCTAGCGGATCCGTTCCGCCCCCGGATGCACCAGCGGGTACACCATCAGTTACTGCAGGGTGGGCTCCGGAGTACCCCCGGATTCAGCTTCATCCTGCTACCGGTGAGTACATCCGCGGAGCCGCGGATCCTCCGACGCCTCCAGAGAGGCCGATAGGCGAGAACCGACGCGAGCTATGGCCCGCGGGTGATACGTAAGTAAATTTAAGTTAATTTATTAAATTTGTTTCATTTATTCAAGTTAATAATCCGGTCTTTGCTTCTTTGTAGGTTTTTCCCATTTGATGCTGCCCGGATACTCGGGCAAATTATCCGGGAAAACTACCATGGCCCTTACCTCAATTTTTCTGAGGTGCCTCATAACATGCAGTACGTCTGGCTCGAGGAGATGAAGGTATATATATATATCTTTTGGTTAATTATTAATTATTCTTTAATCCACTAATTTTTTAATTACGTGATAATTTTATTTGTATGTCAGACGACGTTCTGGTGGCCCCCCCATCGCGAGGAGTTGATTCGCAAGGCCTACAAAGCCGCCGCCGGGAAGAAGATACGGGATGCGGTGTACGACGTTCGTACGGCGCATTCGAGGAAGAAGTGGCTCCGGGAGGAGTACTACGAGCAGATGTTGGATAAGATGAATACTGCTCAGTACAGGGAGAAATCAGAGAAAGCGAAGGCGAGCAGACAGGTCGCTGCTCTGCATACAGGAGGTTCAAAGCCCCACGCAGCGACGCGTGCAGATTTGGTGAGATACCGCAAATTCATTTCACTATTAAATTCGGTACTATTAATATACGTAGTTAATTAAATTCGACGTATATTTCGTATGCAGGCACGACAGGCGGTAAAGGAGGGGAGAGAGCCGGAGTCGGTCACCGTCTACGATGTATTCCTGCATACACACAAGAGGCGGGCAGACGGGAGCTTCGTCGACGCGAGGGCCCAGGCGACTGATGTAAGTAATTACGTTTATGAGATTTATATTAGAAATATAATTATTGTTAACTTAATTAGGTGAACGTAGGATTCAAATTATAACTTAGGGAAACATAGGATTTAGATTATAACTTAGGAAAACTTATAGTATAAACACATTTATTGGATAGGCTGCATATCGTGAGGCCCTTAGTCAGATTGAGCCCCCTGCCGAGGTTGTCGGCGAAACAACGCCCACCCAGACGTCCTCTTCTATGGCGGCTCGCTACGACGACGTGTTCGTAGAGTCTGTCGGCGGCTTTAATAAAGGGCACGTCTACGGCGTAGGTTCCATGGCGGCGTCGTTGCAGGGCGCGACTCCGAGATATCCACCGCCCCCGCCTCCTCCCGCTCCCCCGTCGGACGATATGAGGCAGCAGCTTGCGACTCTCACCTCCGATATGTCGGAAATGCGGAGTCTAATGTCGGATGTGCTGGAGCGCCTTCCGCGTCCTTCTTCTGCTCCCGGTCCAGATCCGTCTACTCCCGGTACGTCTACTGCGGTTGCCGGTCCTTCCGACCCTGGACGTTATTCATTTGACCGTAATGCCGAGGTCCGCCTGGTACCGGATACTGCGCTCATTGGGCTCATGGACATGATGTCGGCAGAGCAGCTCCGCAACCTTCCAGAGCATGTGTTGTCCCAGGTGCCGGCGTACATGGTGGAAGAGTACATCCGCCGGGCCGATCGACGACCCCCCCCATCTCAATGATATTTGTATTGTTTTTGGATATTTGTACTGTTTGGATATTATGAATTTGTTTGGATATTATGAATTTGTGTATTTGTGTTTGGATATTTCTGTTTGATATTGGATATTATGAATTTGGATATTTGTTGATCGTACATGGATGTTTGGATATTGGATATTGGATATTGGATATTGGATATTTCTGTTTGATATTGGATATTGGATATTGGATATTGGATATTTGGTGAAATAGAATGTTTCTGTAATTTTTTTTTCTTAATGTTGCATTTAGCGACGGACTAGCGACTAACTAGCGACGGATATTTGCAGTTACCGACGGACTAGCGACGGGATTTCCGTCGCTAACTGGGTGATATAAATATTTTGCAGTTAGCGACGACCTAGCGGCTACCTAGCGACGGCGGATCCGTCGCTAAAGGTTTGAAATAAATTTGCAGGTAGCGACGAAACAGCGACAGAATAGCGACCATATTTCCGTCGCTAACTGGGCACAATTAATATTAGCGACGGAATGTCGACTACCTTGTGACGGCGAATCCGTCGACATGGTTCTGGAAATATGGTAGATTTCCAGAGACTTAGCGACGGATAGTTTGTCGCTAATCCGTCGCTAATATGTCGAGGATGACGACGGACTAGCGACGGATTAGCGACCAATTATCCGTCGACATGGTTCTGGAAATATGGAAGCTTTCCAGAACCAGGCCGACGCCCTTGCCGTCGCTAAGCCGTCGCTAAAACGTCGCGGTTAACGACGGTATGGCGACGGACTAGCGACTGATTTTGCGTATCATGACCTTTTTGATACGATTTTACCGACCTATTTACGACGGCTTCGCGACGTATATTTTAATATTATATGGCATGTAAACCGACGAAAATAAGTCGCTAATCCGTCGCTAATCCGTTGAAAGTCAGCCGTCGGTAATCCGTCGCTAGTCCGTCGGTTAATCATTTGTCCGACGGCTTAGCGACGGGAAGATTATAGCGACGACGCTTTTCCCGACGGCTATTTTCATCAAATATCCGTCGCTAAGCCGTCGGTAAGTCATGTTACCGACGGTCTAGCGACGGATCTGGCCGTCGCTAAAGCTGGTTATTTTGGTAGTGGCTATTTCGACTCATTCTCAGCAATTATTTGTTTTGATCTGTCTTCAGGATGGTGGAGACGCGATTACAGCGTGCCATTCATGGAGATACTGTAGAGGGGACTGCTACCTCTCAGCCAGTTCAGCAGGGTCGGGAGGCTACAGCTCCTGCCACCTCTGCTCATATTAGGACTTCAGCAGTAGCAGCAGCAGCTGAGGGTATGCCTTCACCAGTTCGGAGGCAGGACCCAGTCATTCCAGAGGATCCTTTCCAGCCGCCACCGCCTCCAGGACATGTAGACGCAGCTCAGATGTTCGCGTATTTCTAGCAGTTCATGGACCGACAGCAGGCTCGGCAGGACAGAGGCATGGAGTTGGCCGTCACGACAGCCGCAGCTCGACCATTGGTACAGCAGCCGAAGACACCGGGGATCGAGCAGTTTCAGAAGATGAGCCCCAGAGACTTTTTGGGGACAGAGGGGATCCTGTATGCCGACGAGTGGATCGAGCATATGGAGGAGATCTTCCGCTTGGCCAGGATTCCAGCAGACCTTCAGATCGAGGCAGCAGCTAGCCGGATGCGAGATCTTGCTCGTACCTGGTATCAGTCGGACCCCAGGGTGGGAGTACCAGGGCAGACTTGGGAGCAGTTTAGGGGCTTCTTCAAGAAAAAGTTCTTCCCAGATTCAGCAGTCAGAGCCTTGGAGACGCAGTTTGAGAGCTTGGTCCAGGGGAGCCTCTCAGTAGAGGAGTATGCGGGGGAGTTTGGCCATCTTGGCAGGTTTGTTGAGGGGTTGAGCGAGACGACGAAGGCCCAGAGGTTCCGGAAGGGTCTGGTCAAGGAGGTCAAGTCCCTGACCAAGGGGAACAGGGATGCTACTTTTGAGGAGATTTTGACGGGATCCTTATTGGCGGAGGATGATCTTGAGCTTAGGCTCAAGAGGGAGCGAGACCCAGTTGGGGGCAGCAGCGGCGGAGGACCGGCCAAGAGGCCGCACGTTCAGCATGAGTTTCAACAGCAGTATCAGCAGCCGATGGCCCATTTCCAGAAGCAGCAGCAGAGGCCTGTTCAGTATCAGGGACAGAGACAGTTGCAGTATCAGCAGGCACCCAGACAGCAGCAGAACACTGTGTGCAACTTCTGCAAGAAGCAAGGACATGGGTGGGACGACTGCAGAAAGAGGCTGGATATGTGTTTACTTTGCGGATCAGTGGAGCATCAGTGTAGAGAGTGTCCCAAGAATCCGACACCATTGGCTCAGGTAGCACCAAGAGCTAGAGCTCCGACAGGGCAGCAGAGGGGACCACCATTGCAGACTCAGCAGCAGAGGTTCGTCCAGCATCAGCAGCAGGCCAGGGGAGGCCAGCCAGGGCGAGCTTTCGCCATGACAGCCGAGGATGCTCAGGCCATTGGAGATCTAGTTGCAGGTTCCGTTCTTGATTCAATTCTGCAATTCCTATCTTGAAAATTCAGTTCCATCTATTTCTATCTGCTGCTTCATTGTTGATAAGTTCAATATGGTGTTTCTTATGATTTAATTCTCTTCTGAGATAAGTCGTATGGGCTAGGTCACCTCGATTATGAGAATTTAGAATCCTCTAGGGTCATGCTAGCAGGCATAGTGAGGACATATAGTCGGATTATGGACGTATTTTTCGGGTGTGGGAATTTAAGGTTTTCGCTGCCAAGCGCGCGGCAATGCGAAAATTTTAAATACCACAATTCTAGAGGTATGTACCATAGTTGAGGACTCTGTGATTATCGTAGCCTTGCTCACTGGCATGACAGAGATTCTGAGTATCATAGTTTTGGACAGACGCATATGATTATCTGACGGTATGTTTGAGACTCTGATTGTGGGGTGTTTGACCTAGAAGGACTACTACCATTTTAATTTCGAGGACGAAATTCTTCTAAGGTGGGTAGACTTGTAACACCCAGTTTTCTAAAATGAGAATAATTTTGAAATTTTGTATTTTAATTTATTTAATTATAATATTTATTTAATAATATGATTTTTGGTAATTTTTAATCATTTTTAAACCATTTAAATCATGACTTGTGATTTTGGTGCATTGACTAGTGTAGCCTTAGACTGTTGACCTAGAGCCTAGTCATTGTGATTAGGATATTTGATTAGTACATTTTAGCCTAGAGGATATTTTGGTCATTTTAGAATTTATTGGAATTTTTGGGAATTTTTAGAATTTATTTTGGAATTGTTTGATTGAAGGTTGACTAGGTTGACTTTGACTAGCTTTGACCTTGTGACCTAACCCTAGTTAGGTTGGACTTGACTAGATATGAGATCCTAGGTTAAGTTAGGTCAACCATACTCTAGTTAGTAAAAACAATTAAGGATATTGAGTTTTGAATGGAGAGATTTAACCACAAGCCATGACTTGTGACTTTTAAGTCATTTGTTTAATAACTAGGCCCAAAGCCCAAGACAAGTTTCAAAACCCTAACCCTAAGCCTTAGTGGCCAGCCACCATATCCTCCTTGGGAACACCACCCTATAAATACTCTCTTAGTTTAGGGTTGCCTCTTTTAGGAAAGCTCAAGTTTAGAAGGAGGTGAGTTCTTGTCTTCATTAATTCACCATAAATTCATTTTAGGTCCTAAAATCCCCAAATCAGTTGCAATAGGTTCTAACACTGGTATACTTGCTGTTGTTGGAGTTTTATTTCAGTTTGTGGTGATATTGGTGGATTGGGACATCAAGGAGAAGAGCTTTGAATAGGGGTTTTTATTGGAAAGTTCAAGCTTAGGTAATTTCTTCATTCCTCCATGAAAATTTGTTTTGTCTTCATCATTAGGGAGCCCTAGGAGTCCCCTAAGCATCAGTATAGGTTTTGTGTCGGGTATCCTAAGTTTCGTGTCCATTTGGACACGTATCATGACTGTAGTATAGGTGTTTGTTGTAATGCCACCAAGAGAGTTTTTGTTCTATTTTCAAAATGTTTTTGTTTGATTCTTTAGATCTCAGTGTGAACATCATTTTCCATTTTGTCTCGTGTCCTGATAGTGTCGTGTCGTGCCCACACGAGGACACGAACTCGGCTGCGCCCGAGCTAAGGGTTTCCCCTGCTCATCGTGTCTTCTCCTGGACACGACACGCGACCTATGGACACGAAACTTGACACAGACCTTGGGGTGGTGTCTGACACGCCACATGTCAAATCTCAGATGACCACGTGGCGTGTCGAGGGAGGAATCGATGTCGCACTGGTTTTTCACTGTGCTGTATCGCGTGTGTGCATCGTTCTGATACGCGTGTTTTGACACGGCCATGCGACTCGACACGGCGGTGCAGGGTGCCACGTAGGTAGCCCTACATGGGGCGAACCTAAGGGCACGAGCACGAGGCCAGTGTTGCGACGTGTCGCGAGCACGAGGCCTCGTACTCACTGCACGACGCTGTGCACACTGCACAGTGTCTGCGAGTGCACTGTTTTGTGTTTATTCGTGTTTGGACACGTTTGTGTCCTCTAGTATGGACACAAACACCCCATATAACATGTATGCATTGTATAATTAAGTTACCAACCTTTAGTTTAGCATTTTTAGCTGAGTTTTGTTGATCAATCTCGATTTTCCTATGTTACTGAAACTTCTGATACTGAGCACTGCACTTTTAATCGTTCCAGATTTTATTTATGAACCTTGCCATCATTTTTACCCATCTAATACTGATGATATGTTGAGTTTAATCATTACCTACCTCTGTAACAGTATGTAATTCGAATTCCTTTGGTTAAATTGCCATTTCCCATATTTTTCTGAACTGAGTATCAGTTCATGTGCTGTCCTTTATTCTTAAGTTTTGATTTCCTATTCTAGATTGATTTCTTAATGTTTAATGGTCTTTTATTTCATAAACATGTGTAAGTACATCCCTATAATATTGCCCACTGTTTTGTGTTAGTTTTTAAGGTTCGAATTAGATTTTGAATATTTGAATGGGTTTTTGAATAGGTGAGGACTGCAGTTGAGTTCTACTTTTAAATTCCCTGTTTCAAATCAGTTTGATGATTAAAATGGAAACCTTGCATGCATTTTTATGTCAGAGATTGGTTCAATTACTTTTGTACTAAAATGTACAATGTTGAGTTATGGTTGTGTTTAAATAAATCGATTTCAGTGGGTTGGACTGAACTGGATACTCAGTTCAGAAGAACAGTCCCTTCTCCTAATCTGAGTTCTATGATTCAAACTTTATTATGTTAACCATATACCTGTGCTAGTCATTACTAGGATGAGTTCATGTTAGGTTTTGGGTTTCAATTGGATAATGAATGTGTTGTTAAGTTCCTTTACTGTCAATACAATTCCCATATTGCACCCTGTCATATATTTTTTCACATAGCAGTCACATGATACCTTGAAACACAGGTTCTACCACCTTATGCACACTGGACACATGCCACTGCCTCCATAATTCCATGCTTTATTTTCTTTCTCAGGTTAAACACTATACTCCCACACCCACATAATCTTTCTGTCAACCAAGTTTCCTTCCTTTATGTATCTAACTGAAGTTCTTGATATAAACCTGAGAAACACATGACACTGTCACACACATCACTGTGTTTTCTGTCCCTTGTTTTATGGACTGTTTTTGAATTGATAGACTGTTTTGGGTTCCTGTTTTACTGAGATTTAGGACTGCTTTAAATGGTTGTGTCAACTGAGAATGGGATGTTGAAAATTGGACTGATTTCCCTTCCTTTTTATCTGACTGTTGACACCCTGGGATTTCAGGCACTCACACACACAAGACTGGAATTAGGAGTACATGTATATGAATGTTATACACACATGTGAACATAATAGTCATGCCTACACTTCACTAATGTGAAATTTGTAATACAATATACATGCTACCTATATGTATAGTGTGTATATGAATGTAGGGATTGCATGTGTTTTGCCTAAGGGCCTATGGCATCCTTGTGTGGTCTTGGCATATGGTAAATATGCACATGAGTGGTCTTATAGACTTGTATGGTGTATACTTGCTAGGGTAGACTAGTTTAGACTTGGTTAGACCTAGTTTGACCTAGTTTGACTTCTAGGGTTGACCAGAGTTGACCAAGAGTTAACTTTGGCCTAGATTGACCTAGTTTCATGTAGAATGTATAGTAGAGCATCATTTTATCATTTTAGACTTGTTTGTGACTTGTACTGTTCTATAGGAGACAGACACCCCTCCTCGGACAGTATATTCTCTTCAGACACTCAGGCTATCAGGCGAGTACATTCTCTGACCGTTTCATACTTGTATGGATTTACATTCTTGCTCTAGATTACTGTACTTGATGCTGACACGACCGTTATCACGGATTGGTACTATATGGATCTCCTTTTGAGATGTTATCTCCTTGTATTCACTAAATACATATTGTGACGTGCGTTTCACTTCCATATTGTATTTATTGAATACCCATATCCTTGTATACTCATTGTGCATATTGTACTCTCACTATCACATGAGCCCCAGGGATAGACCATTGTACACTATTGTATAACATTGTACATCCATTGTATAACATTGTACACTATTGTATAATATAACGTAACTGGAGTAGATCCTTGTGTATTAATTGGGGAGGGGGAGTAGAATTGGTTATTTACTCAAATCCTATTGTACAACATTGTATAACTATTGTATATGTCTATTGTACACCCACTTACAATGGAGTTACCATTGCATTTTCCTAGCCCGGTTATATAACCAGATTGTACTCTAAAATCACATGTTCCTTACAGTTCTTACTTATCGTATTTAGATATTTCCTGTTATCAAATCTCTACTATTTTTCATATATCTTCTTCTTTCAACATTTCATGTACTTTACTCTATTGCATGCTTTATATTTCCTAACTCGTTATGAACTGCGTGAGATGTTTTGTGCTCGCTCCCGTCCTGACTGGACCTGTTGAAAATTTTACAGAGGATGGGGAGGAGGCCTGCATAGACACCTACTATGGGACAGCTGTAGATGACATGTGTGACCCAGATTTCCTGCCTGATCCACTAGCTTAGAGATTGAGGCTCCCTAGTCTAGGTTTTCTATTTTTCTGTCTTCGGAGATCTGATTGTATATTCTTTCATTTCAGTTTTAGAGACTTGTATTGAGTTGGATGTTCAGTTTGTATGGCAGTAGACACTTAGACTCTTTCTCTCTGATTGTATCCTGTGGATCTTTTATTCCAGTATCTATCTATCTTTTATTTTCATCATTCTGCCTTAGATGTGATTGAGACTGTATATCGTTATGTCACCTCCATTCGGAGTATATATACTGTACAGGTACCTTTATATTGTTAGATGATTGACCTAGGACAGCGTTCTACCGCCGACACTGCGGCGTAGGCTGGGCGTAGTTACATTCTCGTACCCTCACAGTGGGTGCGGGTCGTGACACGTTTTTAGTGGTGGCCCATGCAGGTCGAGTTTATGTAGTGGTATTCAAACTAGAGTATCACTACAGCCTGCAATAGGATTAGAATATTTTGAAGGTACTCAATCACACTAGGAAAAACTCATATCAAATTCATGCCATCTCAGTTCTTGCTGATATTGTTCTCCTTGAATATAACTGTCCTCCTTTGCTATTTCGACTCATTTTCAGCAATTATTTGTTTTGATCTGTCTTCAGGATGGTGGAGACGCGATTACAGCGTGCCATTCATGGAGATACTGTAGAGGGGACTGCTACCTCTCAGCCAGTTCAGCAGGGTCGGGAGGCTACAGCTCCTGCCACATCTGCTCATATTAGGACTTCAGCAGTAGCAGCAGCAGCTGAGGGTATGCCTTCACCAGTTCGGAGGCAGGACCCAGTCATTCCAGAGGATCCTTTCCAGCCGCCACCGCCTCCAGGACATGTGGACGCAGCTCAAATGTTCGCGTATTTCCAGCAGTTCATGGACCGACAGCAGGCTCGGCAGGACAGAGGCATGGAGTTGGCCGTCACGACAGCCGCAGCTCGACCAGTGGTACAGCAGCCGAAGACACCGGGGATCGAGCAGTTTCAGAAGATGAGCCCCAGAGACTTTTTGGGGACAGAGGGGATCCTGTATGCCGACGAGTGGATCGAGCATATGGAGGAGATCTTCCGCTTGGCCAGGATTCCAGCAGACCTTCAGATCGAGGTAGCAGCTAGCCGGATGCGAGATCTTGCTCGTACCTGGTATCAGTCGGACCCCAGGGTGGGAGTACCAGGGCAGACTTGGGAGCAGTTTAGGGGCTTCTTCAAGAAAAAGTTCTTCCCAGATTCAGCAGTCAGAGCCTTGGAGACGCAGTTTGAGAGCTTGGTCCAGGGGAGCCTCTCAGTAGAGGAGTATGCGGGGGAGTTTGGCCGTCTTGACAGGTTTGTTGAGGGGTTGAGCGAGACGACGAAGGCCCAGAGGTTCCGGAAGGGTCTGGTCAAGGAGGTCAAGTCCCTGACCAAGGGGAACAGGGATGCTACTTTTGAGAAGATTTTGACGGGAGCCTTATTGGCGGAGGATGATCTTGAGCTTAGGCTCAAGAGGGAGCGAGACCCAGTTGGAGGCAACAGCGGCGGAGGACCGGCCAAGAGGCCGCACGTTCAGCATGAGTTTCAGCAGCAGTATCAGCAGCCGATGGCCCATTTCCAGCAGCAGCAGCAGAGGCCTGTTCAGTATCAGGGACAGAGACAGTTGCAGTATCAGCAGGCACCCAGGCAGCAGCAGAACACTGTGTGCAACTTCTGCAAGAAGCAAGGACATGGGTGGGACGACTGTAGGAAGAGGCTGGGTATGTGTTTACTTTGCGGATCAGTGGAGCATCAGTGTAGAGAGTGTCCCAAGAATCCGACACCATTGGCTCAGGTAGCACCAGGAGCTAGAGCTCCGACAGGGCAGCAGAGGGGACCACCATTGCAGACTCAGCAGCAGAGGTTCGTCCAGCATCAGCAGCAGGCCAGGGGAGGCCAGCCAGGGCGAGCTTTCGCCATGACAGCCGAGGATGCTCAGGCCATTGGAGATCTAGTTGCAGGTTCCGTTCTTGATTCAATTCTGCAATTCCTATCTTGAAAATTCAGTTCCATCTATTCCTATCTGCTGCTTCATTGTTGATAAGTTCAATATGGTGTTTCTTATGATTTAATTCTCTTCTGAGATAAGTCGTATGGGCTAGGTCACCTCGATTATGAGAATTTAGAATCCTCTAGGGTCATGCTAGCAGGCATAGTGAGGACATATAGTCGGATTATGGACGTATTTTTCGGGTGTGAGAATTTAAGGTTTTCGCTGCCAAGCGTGCGGCAATGCGAAAATTTTAAATACCACAATTCTAGAGGTATGTACCATAGTTGAGGACTCTGTGATTATCGTAGCCTTGCTCACTGGCATGACAGAGATTCTGAGTATCATAGTTTTGGACAGACGCATATGATTATCTGACGGTATGTTTGAGACTCTGATTGTGGGGTGTTTGACCTAGAAGGACTACTACCATTTTAATTTCGAGGACGAAATTCTTCTAAGGTGGGTAGACTTGTAACACCCAGTTTTCTAAAATGAGGGTAATTTTAAAATTTTGTATTTTAATTTATTTAATTATAATATTTATTTAATAATATGATTTTTGGTAATTTTTAATCATTTTTAAACCATTTAAATCATGACTTGTGATTTTGGTGCATTGACTAGTGTAGCCTTAGACTGTTGACCTAGAGCCTAGTCATTGTGATTAGGATATTTGATTAGTACATTTTAGCCTAGAGGATATTTTGGTCATTTTAGAATTTATTGGAATTTTTGGGAATTTTTAGAATTTATTTTGGAATTGTTTGATTGAAGGTTGACTAGGTTGACTTTGACTAGCTTTGACCTTGTGACCTAACCCTAGTTAGGTTGGACTTGACTAGATATGAGATCCTAGGTTAAGTTAGGTCAACCATACTCTAGTTAGTGAAAACAATTAAGGATATTGAGTTTTGAATGGAGAGATTTAACCACAAGCCATGACTTGTGACTTTTAAGTCATTTGTTTAATAACTAGGCCCAAAGCCCAAGACAAGTTTCAAAACCCTAACCCTAAGCCTTAGTGGCCAGCCACCATATCCTCCTTGGGAACACCACCCTATAAATACTCTCTTAGTTTAGGGTTGCCTCTTTTAGGAAAGCTCAAGTTTAGAAGGAAGTGAGTTCTTGTCTTCATTAATTCACCATAAATTCATTTTAGGTCCTAAAATCCCCAAATCAGTTGCAATGGGTTCTAACACTGGTATACTTGCTGTTGTTGGAGTTTTATTTCAGTTTGTGGTGATATTGGTGGATTGGGACATCAAGGAGAAGAGCTTTGAATAGGGGTTTTTATTGGAAAGTTCAAGCTTAGGTAATTTCTTCATCCCTCCATGAAAATTTGTTTTGTCTTCATCATTAGGGAGCCCTAGGAGTCCCCTAAGCATCAGTATAGGTTTTGTGTCGGGTATCCTAAGTTTCGTGTCCATTTGGACACGTATCATGACTGTAGTATAGGTGTTTGTTGTAATGCCACAAAGAGAGTTTTTGTTCTATTTTCAAAATGTTTTTGTTTGATTCTTTAGATCTCAGTGTGAACATCATTTCCCATTTTGTCTCGTGTCCTGATAGTGTCGTGTCGTGCCCACACGAGGATACGAACTCGGCTGCACCCGAGCTAAGGGTTTCCCCTGCTCATCGTGTCTTCTCCTGGACACGACACGCGACCTATGGACACGAAACTTGACACAGACCTTGGGGTGGTGTCTGACACGCCATGTGTCAAATCTCAGATGACCACGTGGCGTGTCGAGGGAGGAATCGATGTCGCACTGGTTTTTCACTGTGCTGTGTCGCGTGTGTGCAGCGTCCTGATACGCGTGTTTTGACACGGCCATGCGACTCGACACGGCGGTGCAGGGTGCCACGTAGGTAGCCCTACATGGGGCGAACCTAGGGACACGAGCACGAGGCCAGTGTTGCGACGTGTCGCGAGCACGAGGCCTCGTACTCACTGCACGACGATGTGCACACTGCACAGTGTCTGTGAGTGCACTGTTTTGTGTTTATTCGTGTTTGGACACGTTTGTGTCCTCTAGTATGGACACAAACACCCCATATAACATGTATGCATTGTATAATTAAGTTACCAACCTTTAGTTTAGCATTTTTAGCTGAGTTTTGTTGATCAATCTCGATTTCCCTATGTTACTGAAACTTCTGATACTGAGCACTGCACTTTTAATCGTTCCAGATTTTATTTATGAACCTTGCCATCATTTTTACCCATCTAATACCGATGATATGTTGAGTTTAATCATTACCTACCTCTGTAACAGTATGTAATTCGAATTTCTTTGGTTAAATTGCCATTTCCCATATTTTTCTGAACTGAGTATCAGTTCATGTGCTGTCCTTTATTCTTAAGTTTTGATTTCCTATTCTAGATTGATTTCTTAATGTTTAATGGTCTTTTAATTCATAAACATGTGTAAGTACATCCCTATAATATTGCCCACTGTTTTGTGTTAGTTTTTAAGGTTCGAATTAGATTTTGAATATTTGAATGGGTTTTTGAATAGGTGAGGACTGCAGTTGAGTTCTACTTTTAAATTCCCTGTTTCAAATCAGTTTGATGATTAAAATGGAAACCTTGCATGCATTTTTATGTCAGAGATTGGTTCAATTACTTTTGTACTAAAATGTACAATGTTGAGTTATGGTTGTGTTTAAATAAATCGATTTCAGTGGGTTGGACTGAACTGGATACTCAGTTCAGGAGAACAGTCCCTTCTCCTAATCTGAGTTCTATGATTCAAACTTTATTATGTTAACCATATACCTGTGCTAGTCATTACTAGGATGAGTTCATGTTAGGTTTTGGGTTTCAATTGGATAATGAATGTGTTGTTAAGTTCCTTTACTGTCAATACAATTCCCATATTGCACCCTGTCATATATTTTTTCACATAGCAGTCACATGATACCGTGAAACACAGGTTCTACCACCTTATGCACACTGGACACATGCCACTGTCTCCATAATTCCATGCTTTGTTTTCTTTCTCAGGTTAAACACTATACTCCCACACCCACATAATCTTCTTGTCAACCAAGTTTTCCTCCTTTATGTATCTAACTGAAGTTCTTGATATAAACCTGAGAAACACATGACACTGTCACACACATCACTGTGTTTCCTGTCCCTTATTTTATGGACTGTTTTTGAATTGATAGACTGTTTTGGGTTCCTGTTTTACTGAGATTTAGGACTGCTTTAAATGGTTGTGTCAACTGAGAATGGGATGTTGAAAATTGGACTGATTTCCCTTCCTTTTTATCTGACTGTTGACACCCTGGGATTTCAGGCACTCACACACATAAGATTGGAATTAGGAGTACATGTATATGAATGTTATACACACATGTGAACATAATAGTCATGCCTACACTTCACTAATGTGAAATTTGTAATACAATATACATGTTACCTATATGTATAGTGTGTATATGAATGTAGGGATTTCATGTGTTTTGCCTAAGGGCCTATGGCATCCTTGTGTGGTCTTGGCATATGGTAAATATGCACATGAGTGGTCTTATAGACTTGTATGGTGTATACTTGCTAGGGTAGACTAGTTTAGACTTGGTTAGACCTAGTTTGACCTAGTTTGACTTCTAGGGTTGACCAGAGTTGACCAAGAGTTAACTTTGGCCTAGATTGACCTAGTTTTATGTAGAATGCATAGTAGAGCATCATTTTATCATTTTAGACTTGTTTGTGACTTGTACTGTTCTATAGGAGACAGACACCCCTCCTCGGACAGTATATTCTCTTCAGACACTCAGGCTATCAGGCAGTACATTCTCTGACCGTTTCATACTTGTATGGATTTACATTCTTGCTCTAGATTACTGTACTTGATGCTGACACGACCGTTATCACGGATTGGTACTATATGGATCTCCTTTTGAGATGTTATCTCCTTGTATTCACTAAATACATATTGTGACGTGCGTTTTACTTCCATATTGTATTTATTGAATACCCATATCCTTGTATACTCATTGTGCATATTGTACTCTCACTATCACATGAGCCCCATGGATAGACCATTGTACACTATTGTATAACATTGTACATCTATTGTATAACATTGTACACTATTGTATAAGATAACGTAACTGGAGTAGATCCTTGTGTATTGATTGGGGAGGGGGAGTAGAATTGGTTATGTACTCAAATCCTATTGTACAATATTGTATAACTATTGTATATGTCTATTGTACACCCACGTACAATGGAGTTACCATTGCATTTTCCTAGCCCGTTTACATAACCAGATTGTACTCTAAAATCACATGTTCCTTACAGTTCTTACTTATCGTATTTAGATATTTCCTGTTATCAAATCTCTACTATTTTTCATATATCTTCTTCTTTCAGCATTTCATGTACTTTACTCTATTGCATGCTTTATATTTCCTAACTCGTTATGAACTGCGTGAGATGTTTTGTGCTCGCTCCCGTCCTGACTGGACCTGTTAAAATTTTTACAGAGGATGAGGAGGAGGCCTGCATAGACACCTACTATGGGACAGCTGTAGATGACATGTGTGACCCAGATTTCCAGCCTGATCCACTAGCTTAGAGACTGAGGCTCCCTAGTCTAGGTTTTCTATTTTTCTGTCTTCGGAGATCTGATTGTATATTCTTTCATTTCAGTTTTAGAGACTTGTATTGAGTTGGATGTTCAGTTTGTATGGCAGTAGACACTTAGACTCTTTCTCTCTGATTGTATCCTGTGGATCTTTTATTCCAGTATCTATCTATCTTTTATTTTCATCATTCTGCCTTAGATGTGATTGAGACTGTATATCGTTATGTCACCTCCATTCGGAGTATATATACCGTACAGGTACCTTTATATTGTTAGATGATTGACCTAGGACAGCGTTCTACCGCCGACACTGCGGCGTAGGCTGGGCGTAGTTACGTTCTCGTATCCTCACAGTGGGTGCGGGTCGTGACACCATTTATCACGCAATCCCATAAGTCGAAATCTATGGACTTTAGATAAATGCTCATCCTAATCTTCCAGTAGTTGTAGTTGGTACCATCAAATAGGGAAGGCCTATTTGTGGAGTGCCCCTCATTGTGAAACGTGTTGATACTAGGGTTAGAGGCCATAGATCACTCAAGGGTGTAAATCCAAATCAAGAGAACAAAGCTCTGATACCAATTGTAGAACCCTAGAGGGGGGTGAATAGGAAAATTAAAAATAAACTACAACAATTGATGCAATAAAGACAATTGAAAGTAAAGAGTAGAAAGATCAAACGCAAGGATGTATCCTGGTATCCTCTTTTGAGGCAGTCCAGTCCCGGAACTCTCTCCGGCTTTAATCCACTATTTAACCAAATAGTACACACGAGCTTGGATCCGAAGAACTCGCCAACTTCAACACGAGTTTGGATCCGAAGACTCGCCAACTTCTACACACGAGTTTTCTTACGAAGGCTCGCCAACTTCAAACAAAAGAGAATGAGAACTTGTTGATCTTCTAACACGTGAAGATCGAAATGTACAACTCTTTAATACTCTAGCACTTTGGGAGAGGATGACAATGAAAAGCTTGAAAGAGTATTAATGGTGGAGCTCTTGGTTGTTGGAAAATTTATGGAAGAGTTGGTGAAGAAGCTCAAGAGAGAGAGAGCTTTCTTTTATAAGAGAACCAAGAGTTGGTGGCATTTAATGCTCTGAATACAGACAGACCGGCATGCCGTCGGTATGCAGCGGCATACCGTCGGTATACCGGCCAAATAGTAACGGTCATATTAATGACCATTTGAGAGCATTAAATGCGGCCATTAATGCTAGTCAGAGCAATTCAAAAACCAAATATTTGAAACTCGGTATACCGCCGGTATGCCGGAGCATGCCGCCGGTATGCCGACAATTTGTCACAGCAAGTTTTGAGTTGCTAAAAACGGTATACCGTCGGTATGCCGGAGCATGCCGTCGGTATGCCGACAATTTGTCACAGCAACTTTTGGGTTGCTAAAAGCGGTATACCGTCGGTATGCCGGAGCATACCGTCGGTATGCCGACAATTTGTCACAGCAACTTTCTGGACAAAAAGATCGGTATACCGCCGGTATGCCGGAGCATGCCGTCGGTATGCCGACTATTCGTCACAGCAACTTTCTGGATGCTAAAAACGGTATACCGCCGGTATGCCGAAGCATACCGTCGGTATGCCGCTCTGTAGGTATTTGATTTTTGACTTTGTTCTTTTTACTGTCATCCGTCCTTAGGTGTTTACAGATATACCTAGACTAGTACAAACTCGAGGACTCTAACCAGGAAGACGTCGTCTTATGCAGGGAACGCCGGTAACTGCTCCAGTCTTCAATGAAGAAGGTGATTGCTCTTGAACGGAAGAAACTCCATGTAGTAGATCTTCTGAGAATATTTGAATCTTAAGAACAGAAGACTAAACTACAAAGATGCTGTTAATTAATCAAAATAAAATGTGCCAACACTCACAACCCGCATTGAAAGAATTGTCGTCTAACCAAGCTATGGTCCGAGATGGTATGTCACCAGTGACCCTCATGTATAAAAATTGTTTAGCTAATGATATCTGGTTCACAGGAAAGAACATGGTAAGTTTTATTACATGAAAGGAGATGTTGTGTGGGTAAGAATCACTGAATTTACATTGTTATGCTACTGTCATATGTAAACTGAACTTAAGATTTGTTAGAAAGACCACTTATAATACATTATGCTTCGCATCATTTTTATAACCATTATCAATGATGTGGGATTTAAATAGCTGCTCACCAGTACACGTCAATGTATTGACCCATGACTCTACAGGTGCTGCAAATCAAGAAGACGCCTCGAGGAGATGAAGTCGACGCTTAGGCGCACTGAAGATTTCTTCCCATTTTGAAGCCTTGCTCGTAGTTGAAGGCTTGCTCGTAGTTGAAGGCTTTGTTCATACTCTTTTGAAGACTCCAACTCCAGTTGTGCAAAGAAGACTATAGTAGAAGGTGTTTATATAATTTTGTTTCTAGTAAAAAGATATGATGTATGGAATAATATATATCATTTTGTACTGTAAAGTGTACTCTGTTGTTCAAATCTCTATAATAATGTACATTATCAATAATTTTTTTTTATCATTTTGTGTCAAGTCGTATTATTCAATTTCGATGCTTAATCTCTGTTGCAAAATTTATCTTAAAAAATTACCCTTTTGTCCCTTGTCACAAACACACACACTCAAACACAACATAGAAAAAAAGTGTTCCGTTTCATCAGCATTTATCTCTCAGCATCAACATAGAGGATTCAGCATCAACACAAGGAATTCTTGTTTCTTGTACAAAAAAAAGGGAGAAATTTATTCCACTATATAATGCCAAAAGTTGGCTTCACCGTGAAAGTTTTTTTTCCAAAAATACCCTTCAATATATGTATTAATTAAAAAGACCAGTTAAAACTTTAGGGGTATCTATTCTACTATATATAATAATGCCAAAAGTTGGCTTAATCGTAAATTTTTTTTTCCAAAAATACCCTTCAATATATGTACTAATTAAAAAGACCAATTAAAATTTTAGAGGTATCTATTCTCTATTGTACTATATAATGCCAAAAGTTGGCTTAATCGTGAAAGTTTTTTTTCCAAAAATATCCTTCAATATATATACTAATTAAAAAGACCAATTAAAATTTTAGAGGTATATGGATAATTAAAAAGATCCATTAAAGATATGAGGCAAAAGAGATAAACTAAAAATCTGAGCTTCATAAATGAATGATAGTTAATAAGAACAGAAATTCAAGAGACAATGTTGATAATATGAAATACGTATAACGCATGTGCATATATATATATACTAGTATATATAAGGTAAAGAGTAAAAATTAACAAAGCATGTACTTACAATTACATACACAAAGTCCAGTCCAGAAGTTAAAAAAGAAAATTTTGTTAAGGGGGTGTTCTAAATTTTGACAACTTGCAAAGTTGCAAGCAAGGGAAGAAACTCTCAGTTAGTAGTGATTCTCGAAAGAATTACTGTTGTTTCTTCTTAGAATCCGATAAAGACCGGAAGAGCACCGGAGCTCCGTACTTGGGATGGAGGAGCATGAGCACCACCGGGGAGTGGACGTAGGAAGGAGACAGCCGGAAGGAGAACCTCTGGAGGACGATCGCCAGCGCGAGCTTCGTCCCGAGCACGGCCAGGTTCTGCCCGATGCACGTCCGCGCGCCCATCCCGAACGGCAGGAACGCGTTCGGGTGGCGCGCCGCGCGCGCGGCCCCGTCCGCGAACCGCGACGGGTCGAACTGGGCCGCGTCGGCACCCCACAGCCGCTGGTCGTGGTGCACGGCCACGATCGGGATCAGCAGCTCCGTCCCGCGGGGGATGTCGTACCCCCCAAGCCGCACGTCGGCCTTCGCCCGCCTTATGACCGCCACGGCCGGCGGGTACAGCCGCAACGTCTCGTTTATGATCATTCCGACCTGCGGCAATTAATAGCAATGTCTCGTCACTGACAAAAAAAAAAATCAAATAATAGCAATGTCCGAGCTCTCTAGCCTAGTGGTATTAGAGCGGACATCCGGAGGGGCCGGCAAGATTCGAGCCCCCCAATTGTGTGTGTGCGTGTGATTTCAAAAAAAATAATAATAATAAGAGATTTTTTGACTTGCCCCCCCACTTTGTTTGTCCAAATTAAGGGTGCACCCCACTGTTTTGCATTAATGTACATCACCCCCCAGATTTGACGGATTCCGTCAAAAATTAACGGTCAAACGTTTTGACCAAAAATTTTGGACCAAAATGCCCTTTCTATTTTCTTCTTCCTCTTTCCTCCCCCCCGGCGGCCACCGCACCCCCGCGGCCACCGCCCCCGCACCGTCGCCTCCGCCGCTTGCCGCTGCTGCCGCCTCCGCTGCTGCTGTTGCCGCCGCCGCTGCTGCCTCAGCCGCCGCGGCTGCTGCCGCCGCTGCTGCCTCCGTCGCCGCGGCTGCTGCTGCTGCTGCTGCTAGTGCTGCGGCTGCGGGGAGGGAAGGGGGGAGCAGAGGGAGGCGGAGGGAGGGGGCAGTGGCGGAGGGGGGGAGCGGAGGCGGGGAGGCGGGGAGGGGGCGGTGGCGGTGGCGGTGGCGGAGGAGGGGAGCGGAGGCGGGGAGGGGGGGGAGGGGGAGGGGGCGCTGGCGGAGGAGGGGAGCGGAGGCGCAGAGGCGGGCGGTGGCGGTGGCAGTGCGGGGGTGGGGGGGGTAGGGAGGGGGTTAGAGAAAAGAGGGAGGAAGAAGACGAGGGCATTTTAGTCCAAAAAAAATATTTTTGACGGAATCCGTCCAATGTGGGGGGTGATGTACATTAATGTAAAACAGTGGGGTGCACCCTTAATTTGGACAAACAAAGTGGGGGGCAAGTCAAAAATTCTCTAATAATAATAACTTAATTGCAATTTGATACCCTCAACTAATACATTTTTCAATTTGATATCCTAAACTTTTTTATTCAACAACTTGATACCCTAAACTATTACCATTTTTCAAATACATACTCTAAAATATAAAAAAAATACAAAAATAACCGTGTCCCCTCTCTCTCTCCGGTGGTGCCCTCCCCACTCCCTCTCCGGCAATCGATACCTCCTCCCATCCTCTCCGACGGTGCGCGACAATAAAGACGGGTGGTGGGAGAGGGGGTGGGGATGCAGGTGGAGATGGGGGGCCGAGAGAAGGGTGGGGGCGGCCGTGGGAGGGGACAGATCGGAGGAGTGGCGGGAGGTGGGAGGCGCACGGGAGGTGGGAAGGCGAGAGGAGGGTGGGGGCGGCCGAGGGTGTTGGCCGAAAGAAGGGTGAGGGGACAGCGATGGTGAAAAGGATGGGAAAGAGAGAGATGAAAGAGGTATTTTCGGAAGAAGAAATTTTTTTTCAGGGTGTCAAATTGAAAGAAAAAAAAAAGGATTAGGATATCAAATTGAAAATTGGTGATAGTCAATTAAGCCTATAAATTTTTCAAAGTAACCCATTGTAAAATCTTTTACATAAACAATAAAACTTAAAAATAATCCGTATATTTAATACAAAATATTATTTATTTTTAAAATAGAAGAAGTCTGCATAATAAATACAAAACATTGGAAATGTAAGTATAAATAAATAAGTCATCAAAATATGTATATGTAGATACCGTCTTTAGCTGTGCAAGCTGGTCTTTGGTCGGGATGCCACGTGGGCCGCCGCCGCCGCACACCTCGACGACCTCTTCGCGCGCCCTCTCCTGCCACTCCGGGTGCATGGCGAGGAGGACCGTGGTCCACGTCAGCAGGTTCGAGCTGGTCTGCTTCCCGGCGAAGAAGAACGTCTTGCACTCCTCGACGATGTCGTGGATGGAGATTGCAGCGTCCACATCATGAGGAGCCGGGGACGAGGACGACGACGACGACGACAGGCCGTGGCAGTGGTTGCCGGTTCCCTTCTTGGCGGCGCTCGCGTCGATCATCAGGCCTAGTAGGTCCTTCGCGCCCCCTTTGGGGCCGGCCTCCTTCCGCCGGCCGATCAATGTCATCAAGTTCTTCTTGATCTCCCTGTCCAAATTCCAAGTGACCATGTTTTTCTCCGTTGGCAGAAACCTATACTCAAAATTCAAAATAGGAGAGTTTGTTGTATGTATTTAATGAAGCATGCAATTGGAATAATTGATTGGGCGGTGTTACGTTGTCCGCGGGCTTGGACTGCCGTTCTGACCCGCGGACCACGTGTAGCCTTCTGATTGGCCAGAGGTGGGTGAGCCAGAAGTTAACAGGTGGGGGCCAATCGTTTGGCAACACGTAACCTGCGCACCAGAACAGCGGTCCAAGTCCGCGGACAATAAAGTATTTTTGTAATTGATTGACAACATGAATACGTACTTATGAATCACGACGTACCTATAGCCAGGGATGAAGACCTTGCGAAAGGCTTCGGCAGCGAAGGCCATTTGCTGAGCCTGCAACTGGAAGACGGCCTTGCCGTCGTCATAGCTACGCCCAAAGGCGGTACGGGTGATCGCGTCCTCGGTGACGCCTTGAAACCAGTCTGACACGTCGACCTCCACCTCCTCCGGCGGCAGAATCGTCTCCCACTTGGCCACCATGTCGATCACCGTCTTCCCGATCATCAGAATGATCAACTGATAATTTCACTAAAAAATAAGTGCTAAATAATAACGAAAATGATATTTTGTCCGCAGTTTTTAACCGCGGATGTGACCGTCGGCTGACGTGGCAGCCGACCATTGGCCCCTCCTCCTATCTGTGGGTCCCATCCGAACCGGGAGGCCAATGGCTGACCATCACGTCGGCCGGCAGTCACATCCGCGATTACAAACCGCAGGCAAGATAGCAGCTCCGAAATAATAAATTGGTACACATTAGTTACAAGCCATGCATGCAACAACTATGTAAGTTAGTTGCTTACTTTGAGATTGTCCAAATGGAAGGTAGGGGAGAGCAACCGGCGGCGGTGGGCCCACTTCTCGCCGCGGAGGCTGACCAGGCCCTCCCCTTCCAGCCGGCGGACCAGCGGGTGGGATTCGTACCGGTCGAACGAGCTCGCTTGCGACACGAGGATGTCCCGGATGAGGTCCGGGTCGGCGACGGCGAGGCGAGGGGTGGGGCCGAACCAGAGGAGGAATGTGGAGCCTGCAGAGAATTATTTGAGATTGATTAGTTTTAACTGATCAGTATCAGTAAGCAGCACAGAGTGTTTGGAATTTAATGTTAGTGCAGATTTGGCTAAGCTAAGCTCAGCTGGTGGAGAGAATTGATTCCTTTCAAAGTGAAAAAAAAAGGTGATAGATATAGATGAACTTGTCAAAGTTACATACTATGGAGTACAAGGAGAAGAAGAAAAGAGTGATGGGAGCTGGAGACAAATCCAGAGCTGGAAAGTGATAGATATAGACCATTGCTATAGTATATCAATCCTGCTATTTGGGACTTGGGCACCTACCAAGGGGTAAGCCAGACAAGACTTGAAATTTGGACAACATTTTTCTGCGTGAGACAATTCTCAGGCTCAACATGACCCCATGACCCCTCAGGAGGTCGGGGTCACAGGTTACCCTCCAGGATCGATCCATAATAAAGGTCAAGGGACAACCAAAACTAGCTCTGGATAGGACAATCCAACCATGTGGGCCGGTCCTGTATATGCGTGCCAAATAAAATTTTCGGTAGATACATACATACCCGATGCAATAATGATCACTATCAAAATGCATACAAGAGCTTGATGGGTTTGAGATAAAAAAAAAAAAAAATTCAAAATCATAAGTGTTCAAAATCAAACACATGCTAAAGAATGAATCAATGAAGACTCTAATTCAGTGAAAAGAAAAGAAGTAACATGTCATGTCATGCCAAGAAGACGAGTGTATGAAACACGTCCAACCAATATAGGAAGCAGCAAACAACAAACAATCAAAAATGTAATAGAGACTGTAGCATGCATGCATGTACAGATTAACGGAAAGAGTCTATTTTGTTCGCAAGTGACCGACGTATCACTCTCCCACCAATTGGTCTCCTGCACCCATCGGACCCAGTCCACGAATTATACGACACCCTCTCTAATGGAGGGACGACACGTGGTTCGTGGATCAGGACTGCGGTCCAAACCTACTGACAATGTAGCACTGCTCAAAGATTAACATGCATACCGTAGATTTTGTTCCAATGGGAGTAGAAGGAGAGCACCCTCGGGAGGATGTTGTGGGGACTGACCACCACTGCCATTGCCGCCATTGACTTGGAGTTGGGGGAGGGGGAGGAGGAGGAGTCCAACGTGAGGGCGACCATCTCCTTGACATTCCCAAAGAGGAACCTGTAGGGTGGGCCCCTGATCCCTTGCTTGAGGAAGTGCTCCTCCATCCTCCTCGGCCTCCACCACAACACCTCCATCACCTTCACTACTATTAAGCTCAACAACACCAATACCACTACCACCCACCACCTCTCTCCCATCATCATCATCTTCTTCTTCTTCTTCTTCTTCTTCTTCCTAAGTATGTATCTACCACCTTTCTTCCTCTTTCCATATATATATAGGAGGAAGGAGAGAGAGAGAGAGAGAGAGAGAGAGAGAGAGAGAGAGAGGAATGTGGGATTTTGTAGGGTGTAGGAAGCACGGCTGGCGCCATTGGGACCGCTGTTGAGCCTATAAAGGTGAACTAAGTCAGTACAGAAGATGACTAAGCACCCCTATGGGTTTGGGTATTTTTTTTATTTTTATTTTTAGCTGTCGTGCGTAACGCACGAGACTTTGTTCACATTGCATACCATTTGGGCCCGCTGTCCACACCGACCCCGCGGTTCGACTCCGAGATCGTCCGTCTAACCAAAGAGGTTATATACCCTCACATTGCTGGCCACAAGTGCGGTTATGGGGTTATGCTTATTTGTAAGACTTTCTAGTGGGTTGATAAAATCATTGTTGTCTACATGAACAGTAATTTTAAGATTCAAACGCTATCGTCGTACATTTTGGAGATCCAAATTCTAATATTAACTATTATATGTGAGATCCCATTACTAAATAATCCCCTTTTTTTATGGTTGAAGAGTCATGGTGGAGAGGGGGAGAGAGTAGACTTGTGAATATTCTTCTTCTTTTTTTAGACGTTCGATGATATGCATGAAATTTTGTGCACGTTGTATTGCATGTCTTGTGGTCCCACAATCTTTCAACTTCCACCGTTATTATAAGTGGAAGGAATAATACGCCCCCGTGACTCGAACCAATGATCTTCCGCCAGCCATAGGATATTGGACACATAGGATAAGAACACATAATATACCAAATCATACAAACTAGCAAAATTAATAACAAATAATTAACATATATACGAGATGAAATTAGGGTAATTTTTACTTAAGCATCTTAAACAATTATATATTTCTAAACTTTAATATCCATTTCTAATTTTTTTTATCAACTAATTATTATAAGCAAATCGTCTCTAGCCTAGTGGTTAAGAGAGATGCATGCGATCCGAGTGGTCAGGAGATTGATTCTCGGTGGAAGCGTTTGCCACAATTACTTTCTTTTTTTTTAAAAAAAATTATTATAATAATAATTATTTATTTATTTTTAACTTAAATACTTACTATCACTCTTTATCAAGGAAATACTAAATTACCAAAGTATTCCAATTTAAAATTGTCTTTTTAGAATAACTATTTTTTGTAAAAATAACTTATTGTAACAAAAAATCCAAATAGAGAATATAACTGTAACTTATTGTAACTCATCCCCTGATCCATCATTGCAACTACGAGCGTCAAGGGTAGGTTCAGTCCACAATGTAGACATAGCAAGGAGGCAGTGGCATTGTGTGTAGGGAATAGAGCAAGAGAAGTGTGGTACCACATAATCTCATGTACCCACGCTCTTTTTTACATGAATACTAGATAGGAGGTTATTGTTATGACTATATTTTGTGTTCCGATTTTAAACCGGTTTTCTTTGTGGTATTTGCGTCATTAGGTTGACCCTGTTGATTTTGTATGACTAAATTTTATAGTGAAGTCAAAGGATCTTTCGACACTCTCCCTAGATCTACCGCACTCAGAGAACTATAGCACGGGAGCTTGAGTGGATTTCCTTCCCCATACACTCTTATCATTTTATAGTACACTTATTATTTTTGTCATTTAGCCACCAGGGACGAGTTAATCCACACATCTTGGAGCCTGTTCCCATAATCAGAAATCGTTAATGTATATACTAGACTATATCTAGTTTTTATGATCATGTATTATTGACACTTTTACTAGTAGTTCATTTTTTCTCCATGATCATATATGATATAACATTTGTAATGTCTTATTGTTTTTTCGACTATGTGATATTTTTATTGTTTTTTGTTGGTTTGGATTGAGACATGATTGCTAGTAGATCATATGAAAGACTGATGGTTGTAAATTATCCCTTGTCTTTGTATAATTGTGACCGTAGACCCCATTCTTCGTATTTCGATAATGGACCTTGACAATTGTGGATTCATAGTTCGATGACATTGGATTATTCATATCAAAACGATTTTGGTTAATATTTTGTCTTGTATCTGCTTACCATCTTATATCGTGTGGATGATTATATATGTGCACATTGACCCTTGTGTAAATATATATTATGATATTAATGGACATCATATATGTTGCATTGTTTGATGGGATACTTAGGAGTAGGTCGGACGTAGCACGTAGTGGTTGTGATCTCTATAAGTCAAAGTTCATCATAGGAAGGGGTTTGATAACTTATTAGAGCAACATTAGTTTCATTAGTGTGACAAGGTGGCTAAGGAGTTGGAGATGCTAGTTGATGTGGACCAGCCCATTGGATATAGTTTCGATAACTGATATATCGGGTTTCCCTATAGGTTAATGTGCATTTTTAAGTGCTCACTCAGTATAACGCTCGGTATATCCGCTCAGGCATGAGATTTAGCAATTTGGCCAATTCATTTGATTGTGTTTTCAACAGAGATCTTGCTGGATTGGCTTAGGGATTAAGCTATGTTCCTAGTTTTAACCTCTGTTACACCATTATTGTTTTTTGGAAAAATTTTATCAAATGTCCAAAAATCGTAAAAGTTTTATGAAAAACTCACCACAAAATAACATTTTATCCCGTGTCCAGAATTAGCAAAAAATATATAAAATGTTACGAAATGACTTTTTTGTCCTTCTAATTTATTGAAAACACCCACGAAATCTACTCTTCAAAAAAATGTTTCAAATCTTCCTCTTCTTTCATATGTTGCTCACTTTTGAATCTAGGTTTTATCCTCCAAAATCTTCAAACATTACTTCAAAAACTCGTTAGTGACTCCATTCGCAATATTCACACCATGTCATCGTCATCAGTTTTCACTTCATCATCATCAGCAGCATCAACTGGAATCCCACTTCATCATCATCAGCAGCATCATCTGGAACCCCACTTCATCATCATCAACAGCAGCAACTGGAACCCAGTTAGAGAAGAGAGAGACGATGTGAAGAGAATTAAGAGCTTTTTGTCATTCTCTGTGTTAAAATCATGGAGAATTGACATTCTCTGTGTTAAAAATATGGAGAATGGCCTTTTCCCGTATTAAATTGACGGAGAATGGCAAATGACGGAGAATGGCCATTTCTCGTATTAAAATACAGGAGAATGGTCATTCTCCGTGTTAAAATAACAGAGAATTGTCGTTCTCCATGTTAAAATCACGGAGAATTGACATTCTGGCATTTTTCCGTGTTAAATTGACGAAAAATTGTCATTCTTCGTGTTAAAATGACAAAAAATGACCATTTTTCGTGTTAAGATGTAGGAGAATGGTCATTCTCTGTGTTAAAATAACGGAGAATTGTCATTCTTCGTGCTAAAATTACGGAGAATGATCATTCTCTGTGTTAAAATGAATTAGAATGGTCATTCTCCGTGCTAAAATTACAGAGAATTTTCATTCTCCGTGTTAAAATGACGTAGAATGGCCTGCAGGAGAATAGTCATTATATTGAGCCCTATAGGTTATACTGAGTGTAGTGCCCCGACCCGCAAGATGCCTTATGATGGATGGTTGGTTCGATGAAGCCTTGTTGGACTTGGGATTATGCGAAGGATCGCTTGGAAGGCTATACGATCGTGGCGAGAATCGTCCTATGAATGTGAGTAGTATTGAACCCTTCAAAGATCCTTTAGCTTCACGCTTAAAATAAAGGATAGTGTGCTATGTTTCTTATTGTGTTGCTCAATAACACCTTGCATGAAATTTGGAAAGATAATGAAAGATAATAATCACCTGAACGTAAACTGTTGTGGCTAAATAAATTGTATGCTTGTACGCTGTTGCGATGAATTACATGACAGATGAAGGCAAAGTCCCAAATACTTGTGTAACACCCATATCTCGGAATACGTATTTTTGATCAAGCATGCATGTATCTTGGACCTGTATTTATTTTTTCGAATTTTGGCATGAACTTGTAATTGGCTGACTTGCAGATTTTGGTTCTCGTAAGTGGGTTTTACCTGGCTTGGTTTATTTTGTGGAGGAGAATTGGTTTGATTTGGTTTGGTTTGGTTTAACATGCATTGGAACACCTTAGCCTATGCTCCACCCTCAACACAACACACCCACCTCCATTAAATACCACCTAACTTTTCTCTCTCCTCTTTATTTTTCATTTACTTCTCCATCTCCTTCTTCTTCCTCTTCCTCTACACAACACCATCACCCATAGGCAAGTGCACCTTGCCACCACATGAGAACCATATTTTATTTGTTCATTAGCTAGATTAGGCCATGGTGATCAACATTAGTGCTTGACATTTTGTGATTTGGAGTCTCCATTGTTCTAAATCTAGATTTTAACTATTTTTGGATTTACATAGTTTTGATCTATTTTGGTTGGATTTTTGTGGGTTTTGATGCTTCCATGTGGAAGAGAATTCAATTTTACTTAAGTTAGACCTTTGAAAATCTAGATTTGGCTTTGATTTGACAAAGATATGAAAATTTGAATTCTTTGTGTTCTTGGTGTTCTTCTCGGCCTGGAGTAGCAGACTGCAGCCTGCGCTCTTTAGCGCAGTACTGGACTGCGCATCCCCTCTCGGCCTGCGCTCTTTAGCGTAGCGCCGACCGCGCTGCTTGCCTCTTGGCGAACTGCGCTCAGCCCCATGCGCCAACCATCCCAGCGCAATCCACCCCTGCGTAGTTCACTCCTGCGCAGTCTGCTCATGCGCAACCCACCCCTGCGCAATTCACTCCTGCGCAGTCTGCTCATGCGCAATCCATCCCTGCACAATCTAACCCCTGCGCAGTTGGCTCCCCGCGCAATCTAACCCTGCGCGCTTGGACCCTGCGCACTTCATCCCTGCGCAGTTCAACCCTGCGCCATCTATTTTCTGCGCCAACCACCCTGCGCAATCCAACCCCCTAACCCCTTGCGCAATCCATTAGCTCTTGGAGTTTTGGTTTTATTTCTTTAAGCTTGGCTCTTCTATAGCCCTGTATATTGATATTTTATTAGATATTTTACGCCCATTTTATATCCTTACGCCTTTTGTCATGAACTTGATTTTACTTAATATGTTTTGGAATAACTATTGTACATGGCATGGTATGACAAGGAACTAGCATAACACGACAGTGACCCGTAGTGGTGCACTCCTGACATGACCAACCTGACATGATAGTGGTCCGTCGTGGCACACTCCTGACAAGTACCCTGACATGATTTATCTTGATAACTTGATAGTGGCCCGTGGCGGCGCACTCCTGACTTGACTTGACTTATAACTTGTAACTTGACTCGTATAATCAACTTGATACCGTGGGTGTTCCTGCTTGCTTGCTTGTGCAATCCACTTGTCTTGTCTTGTATCATGTCTAGGACGTGACTCCCTGGTTCCCACGGTCAGGGATTCATACTGAATATGGATTAGGCTAATGACTAGATCAAACTATAGTTCATGGAGAATTTCCAGTCACAGGCAATCCCGTTATCTGGGCGCTCTTAATTGGACTTGTAGCTTGCCGACGAGTAGAGCACATTTCCAGCGCACTGTCATGTGTTGCACCCTCTAAGTCACCTAAGGGTATATCGTCTCCGGGGCGATATACCCAACCATACTCTCAACCCGCGGAAGGATAACTGGATGGTCTGCAGGGCTTGGGACTGGGAAATTCTCATTGCATCTTGTTAGTAATTAAGGCTTGTGATAACCCTAGTTAGTTAAGTAGTAAGCCGTAGTAATTGTTTGGCCGCTTGTAAATAGATGGAGTCCAGCCTTGTCTAAGTCTTGTCTAGTCCCTGTACCTGGCTACTCTTGTACATGCTTGTTTTACTTTAACAATAAATGGGTAGAGACAGAGTGCTGTTCAGGCGAATGGTTACAACCTCGGTCCTTGTCTGGTTTAAGGGTTGTAACCTGGCTCCCGGAATGGTCCCACGTCACTAGTCGTTTATTGTCCTGTTGCACTCTTTATTTACTTGTACCTTCTTCCATTTCTTTTCTTATGTTCTGATATGCTGGCTTTTGTTATTATTTTTGGCCTCCTTTGTGGCACTTGCTCTTTCTGGGGTTTGACCCAGCTGGTTTTGTGTGGCCAGATTTCGGAGCAGCTCCCGAGGATCTTCCGAACCTCCAGCCCGATGGTGGCGACTAGAAGGAACCCGGGCTACGAGTGGGTTTTCTATTTTGTTTCGCTCACTCTATTGTAAAATTATTCTTTTGAGGTGTTTAGCCGACGAGCACCTGTTAGCTCGATGCACTTTACTTACTGTCTGCCTACAGGCTGTAAATATGATTAACAAATCCTAGGGTTGATCATGTATGACTTAACTCTTGCTAGTCCTAGCATTTTGTACGACTAGCTTCATGATCAGCTGATATGTAATATTTGGGACGCCTTTTATTGTATATTTGGTGGTCAAACATCTTGTGATCATATTACTTGCGTGAGATTGAGATAATAGGCTTGACCATAAGAGACCGTTGGCTTGTAGTAAACCCTCATATCTAGACAGCCGTGACCGTATAGTTGAGATGTATTCTATTTCAATATACGTAGCTGGCTATGTACGCCCCCGCTCTCCAGTATTCTGGTTCTGGGGCGTGACAACTTGGGCAGTGAGTATATCGAGCTTTGACTCAATGAATAGATGGCACCACAGATGTTAAGACCCAAGAACTGGGCAGTGAGTATGCTTGAATTGCATTCAAATGAATGAATGCTAAACAGATGCTAAGTCCCAGGAATTGGGCGGTGAGTATACTGAGTTTGGCTGGAATGATGTATGGTATCAAAGATGTGGCAAGGGATTGGATAACAACATTCTATTATCCTGTCGCCGATGTAGAATGTTGATTACGACAAGACCCTGGATTGGGCAGATGATAATGTGAGCATTGGCTCAAGGAAAGATGGCTAGATGGCAATATGAATGAGAATGGTGGCTGAATTACTTAGTTTTCCTTATCATGCATTATATATTTTCTTCTTAGATAAGTTGCATATAGTTGCATGGTCATGGACAACTTGTCGACAAGGTGGTTTCTCGAACGGTATTCCTGGGCCATGGAACCCGGTTCGTCCTAGGGGAAACCAATGCTGAAGTAGTAGCAGTGCTGAAGTAGTAACACGGTATACAGGACTTGCAGTGGGGCTAGCTACCTGCACTGGCAAGGGCGTTGTATACCTGTAAGACGGTCTAGGATGGCGTGTCGCCAGTGACCTTCATATAGATAGGTCCAGTGCTAATGATGTCTTATGCAGGCAGAGTAAGTTATTACTCAAATACAGGGAAGGATGTTGGTTGTTGGTAAGAATCACCTGAACGGTGATATTCATATTGAATCATAATATTGTTCCTAACAATGTCTTGTGCAGGCAGAGTAAGTATTATAATTGTATAGGGATGGCTACACCGTGGGTAAGAATCACCAAAGGGTGATAACAGTATGCTTTAAATTATGTTGGCTATGAGATTTGCATGCTTTACTTCTTGTCGGCTATCACATAAAATTGACCCTAAGGCAACGAGAAAGACCACTGTTAATAATGTTCTGTAACATGATTACTTAGTGTTGCCTTCTTAGGTGAGTTGGGCCGGCACCGCTCGTCAGTACATTGATGATGTACTGACCCACATTGTGGGCAATATTACAGGTATTTGCTTGGGGGAAATCCTGTGAATCAGTGCTTGGCATCGATGAATCGGATGGGTGTGCAGAAGCTCTTCTTTCAAGACGATGTCTTCTGCTATACGGAACATAATGTATGGAACAGTGGAACTCAGTTGTACCAGTAAGATTGTAGCCAAATTGGCAAGTCATTGTGAAGAAGTCGGTATATTCATTGTAGCCTAAAGCGCAAGTGTATACATTCAGTCGGCTATTTAAGAGCCTTGTAAACAGTTGTAAACTCTGTATTCCGCTGCAAGTCTTGTAATCCATTTTGATTATCAATAAAGAGATACATTTCCTTATAAATTGTGTGACTTCAATTTATCTGCTTGGTTCTGCTGTCTTATTGATGTTTTCTGAAAATTACCAGGAACTGTAATAGTTTTGCCTTGTACAAGTGCAATCTAGACTTGTACGGCATCACGTCCAGTGGCTTGTTTTCGATCCCCCGGGATCGGGACGTGACATAATGGTATCAGAGCACGGCTTTACGTCCTTGGATTCCTATTCGATTTGTTTCGAATCAATGTTGCTACTAAGATGATTCTAAGCTGCTTCTGCGATGACTCAACGATTGCTTCCGCGATTATTCAAAAGTTGCTTTCGCGGTGAATCAAAGTTGCTTCCGCGAATACTCAAAGTTGCTTCTGCGATGAAATCAAAGTTGCCTCTATGATGACTCATAGTGCTTCTGCGATTATTCTGTGTTGCTTCCAAACTATTCTAAGTTGTTCCCTTGACCGAAAGTCCGTTAATCATTCTAACCTCTCACTGGGTGTTCCATACAATAAGTCTAAATATGTGGGCTGTGATATGTGTGCTTTGTTGAATTTCTAAAAGATACCAAAAAGAATAACAATGATGCGATGTGATAACAAGTTTGTGATGTATGCTGGATGTCTTATGTGTGGGATTCATTAAAGTCGATTGTTATGCAGCAATCGATCGTGGGTGATGATTTGGTATGTTGGAACAGAATGTGCATGGATTTCAGTGAATGGGAATCGACAGAATCATGAGTCGATATTTGTGGTCAGCATAACCACTGCGGGATGGATTGTCCATATTGGATGTTGGTTTGATGCGAAGTAATATTGTGTTGGAATGGCTTGAGCTCTGGGTGGTATATTACATATACCCTTGTCGTGATAAGATGACCCTTGACCTTTGAAGTGTTTATGATTTTGTGATTGCTTTACCTATAAGGTATTGGGTGGTATCGAGTCGTAGCTGAGCTTACGATTGATACATAACGGCTAGGAATGTCCCTTGATGATTAAGTCGGTGACCCGTTGTGAGATTTTGATGTGGACAGATGAACCATCGCTAGACCTTGTCGGTTAGCAGTATGTTGGGTAATAAGAGAATTGAGAATATGAAATGATGTCTTGGTTGGGAAGAAAATAAATTTTAGATTCAAAGCGAAGACTTGGATCAGTCGGGTGAAATAAGAATTGTAGGCTTGGTAATGATGGTGTTGTGTTGCTATCAAAAGATTTTGCGAGAAAAATTATAGACCGAATATTGAACACTGTGGGAATTGAGTAAAAGAAATTGCATATTGAATATCGACAGAATATTGATGGTGACGCTAGGCGCTTATCAGGATGTTGTGAATAATTTAGAAGATGCATAGAGTTGCATCAACGACCGAAAAGATTGAGAATGGGATTGAGGAATAGATGATCTTAGCATGTGGTACAGTGTGCTTGAGAGAAATTTGATGTGTCCCGAATTAACAAGTTATGACCCTTGGCCATTTTGAGGCATAGAGAATGAGTACTTGTCCCTTGATGCATGAAAAGAATAGACGTTCCTTATGAGAGTCGAATGGCTGGAATACAAATAAGTATCGAGGTGCAACGATATGTAATAGACCCTGTCGGTAGATGTTGTAGCATGAATAGCAAGTTTGGTGGAATATAGAAATGTTGGATTTTAACTTAGCTAATGAGTTATGTTATATCCACTAAGATGACCGATGTGCGTATGCTAGATGATTGGTGCCATAGAGATTGGATCGATGCATGAATAATAAATCTTCTTATGGAATCACAAGGAGATGATGCAAAACGAATATTGATGGTTAACGTGAATTGCTAAGAGATGACCGTGTTGGTGCTAGAAAATTTTATAAATGATGCCTCGGAAGAAATATAATTTTTATAGTTGCCTATGTTGTTGGTTAAGGAGTACAGACCGTATCGATGATCTAAGAATGTAGGGAACGAATATGTCGCGAAGAGACTGAAGGAAGAGATCGTAAGTGATAAACTATTGAGATAGCAATGTTGGATGATGACACAGAATAGTTGACCCGATTGAATAGACAAATTAAGTACGATATGAGGATGCAAGTTGGATCAAATAGATGATATGTCTATGCAAGTGGAAATTGAAAGTTTGGATATTCGATTGATAAGTTTTATATGATAGCTTTGAGATTGACCCCTAAGAATTGTTGGACAGAATTGTCGGATAGATTTTGGTCGGTTGCGGGTAAGTCTAGAATGAGACTTCGTTGGGTATGACCAGAGTATGAGTACATGTAGAAAGACTTGACTCTAGATTGTTGGCTAGTTGCCTAGATTGTTGGTTGGTTGCCTAGAATGTCGGTTGATTGCTTAGAGTGTTGGTTGGTTGCCTAGAGTGTCGGTTGGTTGCCTAGAATGTTTGTTGGTTGCTTAAGTTTCAGATTGGTTGGCTATGTTCTTCAGTTGTCCGTGTTGGGAATAAGTTCATAAGATTGGGGTGGTGTCACATGTCCCTAAGTTGGTCAGACCATAGAGTTGCCCTATGTTGAGAATTAGTTGCCTCTAAGATAAGAGATAAGTATGTCCCTGATAGTTACTCATCTCATATGAGCTAGCTGAATGTTTGGTTTAGCTTAGATTAGCTGACCATAGAGACTTGACTGAATGCTAAGTTGACTGTTGGAAAACCATAGGATGTCCCTATTGATGTTGCGTGAGTATAGTCGGAATGAGTAAGATGTGTTGAAAGGTAGGCTTCGAAATGGAATGAAATATTTGGGAAATTTAATGTTATAATGTTGGACGGGATGACGGATCATGTTGGTTCTGAACTTGGTTGCCTTTGTTGGAATGTTGGGAATTGCTAAAGCTGGTTGGATTTGGTTGATTGATATTGAGCTGCGTAAAATGGATGGTAGTGCCTTGAGATAGTTGGAATAATTTTATTGATCGGATCAAAATCGAGGATAATTGTAACAACAGAATTGGATGCTGCATGTAGCCGAGATCGGCGAGAGCGAATGTGAATAGGAATGACCCTCGAAATTAATGTTGCTGGAATATGATAATTGATTATGCGAGAGGATAAGGTGTTGGCTTGATCAATACGAAGAAATATTTGAGTACAACGAGAAATGTTACTAGAGTGGGATGATGGTACAATTTGATAGATAAATCATGATCGAGAAATTTACAAGTTGCAAACAAAGTGTATGGATACGAATGATGATGAGTACAAGATTTGATCGACGAGAATCGGGGTATCGAAATAAAATGTGGCTATGGGATTTACCAACTTTGGTGGCATGGATGACAATGAACTTGAAAGGAATACTTGATACATCTAAGTCTGAATATTTTGGAAATGTTGGATCGATTGTGGAAAATTTCTCGAGTTGGAATTGGTAACATCTATTGTGTTATTAGTTGGTTGGGATATTGAATAAACAAGTGGGATTATACGAGATGCTTGAAAAGAATTACTGATGTTCGGAAGAGAAATTACACCGTAGCTCGTTCGTCTTCTCTATCGCTGAACTTGGCTGAAGTGCATGTATTTCGGGAACGCCTAAAATATGTGTATGATTCCAACTAAGTGATATGCTGAATTCAAACGAAGCCACGGGAAGGATTATCATGTGCTAAGGAATTGCACGAGTGTTGGAGGAAAGATCAAAGGATGGTAAACAATTTGAAACGATTGAGCTGCTATATCGAGACGGTACATTAATTGAAATCAATCGAGAGATTGCGGAGAAATGTTAAATGGTGCAAGTTGATCGTTGAGAAGTTTCATGAAAAGTCGGTTGAAGTTTTGGGAATGAGTTTTGTTTTGAGTTTCGAGGACGAAACTTTTTCTGAGTGGTATATATTGTAGTACCCCGACCCGCAAGATGCCTTATGATGGATGGTTGGTTCGATGAAGCCTTGTTGGACTTGGGATTATGCGAAGGATCGCTTGGAAGGCTATGCGATCGTGGCGGAAATCGTCCTATGAATGTGAGTAGTGTTGAACCCTTCAAAGATCCTTTAGCTTCACGCTTAAAATAAAGGATAGTGTGCTATGTTTCTTATTGTGTTGCTCAATAACACCTTGCATAGAATTTGGAAAGATAATGAAAGATAATAATCACCTGAACGTAAACTGTTGTGGCTAAATAAATTATATGCTTGTACGCTGTTGCGATGAATTACATGACAGGTGAAGGCAAAGTCCCAAATACTTGGGCATTGAGTATATCGAGCTTTGGCTCAATGAATAGATGGCACCACAGATGTTAAGACCCAAGAACTGGGCAGTGAGTATGCTTGAATTGCATTCAAATGAATGAATGCTAAACAGATGCTAAGTCCCAGGAATTGGGCGATGAGTACGCTGAGTTTGGTTGGAATGATGTATGGTATCAAAGATGTGGCAAGGGATTGGGTAACAACATTCTATTATCCTGTTGCCGATGTAGAATGTTGATTACGACAAGACCCTGGATTGGGCAGATGATAATGTGAGCATTGGCTCAAGGTAAGATGGCTAGATGGCAATATGAATGAGAATGGTGGCTGAATTACTTAGTTTTCCTTATCATGCATTATATGTTTTCTTCTTAGATAAGTTGTATATAGTTGCATGGTCATGAACAACTTGTCGACAAGGTGGTTTCTCGAACGGTATTCCTGGGCCATGGAACCCGGTTCGTCCTAGGGGAAACCAATGCTGAAGTAGTAGCAGTGCTGAAGTAGTAGCACGGTATACAGGACTTGCAGTGGGGCTAGCTACCTGCACTGGCAAGGGCGCTGTATACCTGTAAGACGATCCAGGATGACGTGTCGCCAGTGACCTTCATATAGATAGGTCCGGTGCTAATGATGTCTTATGCAGGCAGAGTAAGTTATTACTCAAATACAGGAAAGGATGTTGGCTGTTGGTAAGAATCACCTGAACGGTGATATTCATATTGAATCATAATATTGTTCCTAACAATGTCTTGTGCAGGCAGAGTAAGTATTATAATTGTATAGGGATGGCTACACGACCGTGGGTAAGAATCACCAAAGGGTGATAACAGTATGCTTTAAATTATGTTGGCTATGAGATTTGCATGCTTTACTTCTTGTCGGCTATCACATGAAACTGACCCTAAGGCAACGAGAAAGACCACTGTTAATAATGTTCTGTAACATGATTACTTAGTGTTGCCTTCTTAGGTGAGTTGGGCCAGCACCGCTCGCCAGTACATTGATGATGTACTGACCCACGTTGTGGGCAATATTACAGGTGTTTGCTTGGGGGAAATCCTATAAATCAGTGCTTGGCATCGATGAATCGGATGGGTGTGCAGAAGCTCTTCTTTCAAGACGATGTCTTCTGCTATACGGGACATAATGTATGGAACAGTGGAACTCAGTTGTACCACTGAGATTGTAGCCAAATTGGCAAGTCATTGTAAAAAAGTCGGTATATTCATTGTAGCCTAAAGCGCAAGTGTATACATTCAGTCGGCTATTTAAGAGCCTTGTAAACAGTTGTAAACTCTGTATTCCGCTGCAAGTCTTGTAATCCATTTTGATTATCAATAAAGAGATACATTTCCTTATAAATTGTGTGACTTCAGTTTATCTGCTTGGTTCTGCTGTCTTATTGATGTTTTCTGAAAATTACCAGGAACTGTAATGGTTTTGCCTTGTACAAGTGCAATCTAGACTTGTACGGCATCACGCCCAGTGGCTTATTTTCGATCCTCCGGGATCGGGGCGTGACACTGAGCCCTAGGTTAATCCTATTAATTTGGGCTTAGAACTTAGTAAAATGAACCTATCAAATGAGATTTATTATATTAAGCCCTGAATAACCATTCTCCGTTGTAAAATCACGTAGAATGGCCATTTCCCGTGTTAGAATGCGGGAGAATGGTCATTTCCCATGATAAGGTCACGAAGAATGGCTATTTCCATGTTAACATGCAGGAGAATAATCATTCTCCGTATTAAAATCATGGAGAATGGTCGTTCTCCGTTGTAAAATCACGTAGGATGGTCATTCCACGTGTTAGAATGCAGGAGAAGAATGGTCATTCCCCGTGCTAAAATCACAAAGAATGATCTTTTTTTTTTCTTCTTTTTAAGTATATATTGATATATATCATACTTTTCATTGTTGTTTGTTTTATATTAGTGCAAACAATCGAGAAGCTCAAAGAGACAAATAAAAGGCTCAGGAATGAGAAAAGCGAGCTTCATAAACAAATTAAATTATTGCAGAATGAAGCCATTAAAATGGACCTAATCGTCGAAAAACTTCAAATCTCTTCACGAAGATGATAATGATGAGCGATGATCGAATTTCGACTGAAGAAAAGCACAGTGAACTACGAACAATCTTTGCGATCTATACTGAAGATGAGAGCAATGGAATTCAGATATCTCGTAAAGAAGAAGAAGACGAAAATCGCAATCAAAATCTGAATTTGTGAATTCAAATACATATATATGACCAAATTTGCGCGAAGGGGTAGCTATGGTATTATCAAAATGGCAATTTTGTAAATATAGAGCATCTAAAGGAAATCTTGAAATATTTAACGTGAAAATGCATTATGTTGGGTATTTCATAAAGCCCACCATGCGGGTGGATTTTTCATAAACACCCATCCCGAAAGTGAATATCTCAGCAATTTCCAGTTGTTTTTTACTCCTATTATATTTTTTATCATCTATAAATAGTTAATTTGTAGTGTGTTCTTAATTGTTAGAACTTGTCATGAATATAACCAACCAAAATTATTGAAAGAATTATGGTTTCTATTGTGTTCCATTTGTATGTACTTAGTATAGTGTTCTAAAATAAATGTTGAATTTTGGCTTTTGATCATACTTTTAGTGAACCACATATTGATGAAAAGAATCAAGTCATGGAAATAATTTGTCAGCCAAAAGGATACGGAGGTTTCTACATTTTTCTACAAAATTGCTATCCATGAAAATATTAGCGGTGTGCTTACGTTGCTACCAGACGTCGCAATAGCGACAACCTGCAACGTTTTTTTGTGTTAGCGACTATCAAATACGCGATAAAAAAAATTTGTCGCTAAACTTGAATTGAGACATTTTTTACACTTTAGCGACGTTTTGTGCGTCGCTAAAAACGTCGCTAATCTTGAATTGCGATGTTTTTGTAGCAACATTTTTTTGGTTCGCTAAAGTGTCCTATTTTGGTGGTGTTTCTAAAAGACGACTTCATTTAGACACAATAAACATATGGCTTCCTACGTTTCATGTGAACTTAGGATAGTGCTCCTAGACTAGATATATATGTGGCATTTTGACTTTATTCCAAACCTTTATTTGAAGGCAATTTGGGAGGATCTCAGTGAATGAAGTATTTAATTGATGTAAGAATAAAATCAACTTTAAGTCAGTAAGAAGTCATATATCATACAAAAAGCCTATATATATCTCACATCGACTAAGCTTTCTTAAGATTTACTCTACAAAATTTTCAGCCATCATAAGTCACCAATTATGCCGGCATCTATCTTACTTTCTTTTGGCTCTTTAAAGAAAAATTTACATCACAGATTCTCCACTTACTGGAGATTTGGAGATTTGGTGAAGAAAATATTGATTCACGAGATCATTGATTACAGGCTCGTTTCACATCTTGTCATTAACTTGTAGGCAGGTCCGGACTTGATATGAGATCGACGAGATCACGGACGGAGTCAGGACTTGCGTTACAGGGAGGCCGAGCACCCAATCAGAACAAAGCTAATATTTTTTACTGATGTTCTTTCAAGAGAAAAATAATAATAATCACGTCATAATAGTCTGGAGCTGTCGCATTGACAAACAAGACAAAACCTTAAAAAGCCAATATTCTTACTGATGTTCTTTTCAAAGTAAGCAACTAAGCAAAAGCAAGACTCAAAAGCCATGACTAACTAGATAATAATAAAATTAATTATATAAATGACTTGGAAGCTCACAAGATTTAAAATTTTGGGCGAGAGCTGGCAGTCGAGACTTGGAGGAGATGGGATGCTCAACGCGTCGGAAAGCTTTTGGTCGTCAGAGCGCCAAGGAAAAACAACAAACGAATGAGAGGATGGGGTCGATGTTTGGCTTCGTTGAGGCCGAATTGTGTTACAGTTTTTGTGTTGTAGACAGAAGCATCGGCATGAACAATTTTAAATAAGAACAAAACTGTAGAGAGTTTGGAGACTATAAAATAAATGACATAATTGAGTGAGTTCACTGGACTTTATGTGAATCATTAACCATTATTGTGCTTGAACTAACACATGGCCTATAAATTTTTTTGAACTTTTTATCAATTTTAAGGGGGGGCCAGGGCCCCCTTTGACCTATACATAGCTCCGTCCCTGGACGAGACGGCTGATACAGTCTAAAAGTTTAGAGGACGTCAATTTTTTTAATTTTATCTAAACCGATGTTTTAAAAGCGGACCGATGATCGAATTGAAATTTTTTGGTAAAGATCGGACCGAGATTCAACCGGGGTTCAATTGGAGTTCAATAAACTTGGTTTAGTTTGGTTCAAATAGGTAAAATATCTATATTTACTTCTTTGTTTAGTTCGGTTTGGTCATAAGTATGTTAGTTCGGTTTAATTTTACAACTATAAGGTCGACTAAAATCAAATAAAGAATCAAATGGTCCAAATTACACATAATAATTTATTTTGAATTTTTTTACAATAAAAAAAAAAATTAAAATTGGCCGGTTCAGTTGTGAACCGGTTCGACCGGTTCACCGGTTGAACCCGATTTTGACAAAAAATCGACGGTTCTTTAAAAGATCAGGTTTTAGTCGAACCGGATCGATTTTTTGGTTTAAACCGATTGGACCCGGTCCAACCACCGGTCCGATCCGATTTTTACAACATTGATCTAAACAAAAGTTTAGCAGATTCATTCCTATCTTTTTAGTCCGTGTAAAAAATATATATACTATTTATTTATTTTATTGTTTAAGTTATGTGTTGATAATACTATTGTACCAGTGTCGACGCAAAAAAAAAAAAAAAAAATGGTATGAAGTGATAGATGTTGAGTAGTTGTCATGTTTGACCTCATTATATTAAGCCTGCAGTGGCAGTGACCAGTGGGCGAGTACTGAAGAAGATGTTGTTTGACACCACATATATAATAAAATTCTAAGTGGATTAGACCAAATCATTCGTTTATGATGGCCATTTGGACCGAGAGCAACTACGCGCGCGTGCAAACGACCAACCAAAGTCTCTTTACGTAGACTTTGTTGTTGCTAATCATGTTTAAAAAGTAGCCTTATACCCCTAAATTCATTCGCCAGCCATGACATGACGACCGTAGAGCTCACGGATTATAAAAATTTCAACAAATTAATCTAAATATAAATATATTAATAATCTTATATTCAAAATAGAATTAATATATACTATGAACATTATTAATATAAAATAATTTTAATGAGGTGGTTATTATATTAGACTTGCATACATATGAGAGGTCGTTAGTTCAATTCTTGATGTCAATATTTTCTTTAATTTACTTCTTTTTTTTTTTATTAAATTATGTATGGAGGTCTGTTTTGGAAGCTTGTCATGGACCCCATGAGCCGAGGACGGCCCTGGCATGCACAATAAGTATTTCATCAAAAACAAATCCTCGTAGGGTTTAAGTTGTGAAGGAATTTTACTATTTACATATTTCACAACTAATGTAAGTAGTTCACAGTCAATATAGCAATGGACAAGGGCCGGATGGATAGCATCGGCAAACGACACTAGGAAAGCAATGTCGTAGAATCGGCACCCATCCGCAAGGGCGAAATTAAAATTTTTAGCTCGGGTGGGCTGGAGAGCGCTAGGGTAGACTAAATGTGAACTGGCTCATATAAAAAAAAAGAAAACAAAAATAATATAGAAAAAAAATTGAGCTGGACCGGAGCGTGGAGCCCACCGTAACACCTATGTAGTGACATTCTTGCTCATCCGTACCTAATGACACGTAATCGACGTACCAAAAGCAACGCAATGGTTGCGTCCATGCAACACCGCCAAAACGGTGACAACTAGGCAACCTCTGGCGACTTTTCTTTTACTGGAAAGAGTAATGTTATGACTATAACCAAATGGTAACAATCATTTTACAATTTGTCACGTGGCCGGCCTCCATTGGAGGAGAGAGAAGAGATGGGACTTGGTGGGACCATGTTAGCAGGGGTGTAGAGTAGGTTGTAAGAAGGTTGTAAATGTTTGGTAGTAAACTTAACATTATTTTATAGGAAAAGGGGACTGCATAATAATATCCTTTCTATGGCCACAACGACAGCTGGACGACGATACAGTGATGACCATAGTTCGTTAGTGATGGACCTTTGCCTCAACGACGACAGCTAGACGACGACCATAGTTTCGACCTCAGCGACGGACCTTTCCTACACCCAGGTAGCAGTACTCAAATAACAAAGATGAAGACATTATACTTCAACAAACATACATAGCCTAGCTACCTAGATTACATAAGAAGCTACTTTGTTTGTTTCGTCTTTAGTGATGAGCTACTTCACCATAGACATAAAAATAGGGCCGGCCCTGGGATAAGTGTGACAAGATTTCGGACTCGGACAACTCCCTATATAGGACAACCCTCCGGATCATTTGGTTTTATTAGGATCGGTCTGTTAGTCCCGGGGCTTGATCAAAGATGGTAGACTCGATGTCGAGATCAGAGGTTCAACAAACGTTCACCTTCTGATTATTCTCGAGATCCAAGAGGAACACTATAATATAAATCTGATTACAAAAGCAACAATAATCAGAAAGTAAATCTCATGTTCTTCCTCGCAATCGCAGTTGCTGACGGACAGAACTGAGTTCAGAAAATAAATCTCACGTTCTTCCTTGTAATCGCAGTTGCAGACGGACAGAACTGAGTTACAACTCAGATGAAGGAGAAGAAAGAAGAAAGAAGAAGAGGAAAGGTTCTTGCTGGGGTGATTAAGATCACCGTTGCTCAAAGCAAGATTCACCCCAACACGATCTGCTCCCAGGAACCAGCAAGTTCACGAAGAACTTCTGGAACGCTCGTAAGTCAATATTTGAGACTTGAACGGGCTTCCTGGACTTTACAAACTCCCTTAACTCTCTTCTTGGTGCATTTTTCAAAGGAGGCCAAGGGGCTCTATTTATAGAGTGGAGTTGAGACTTCACCTCTTCTCCTATCCGATGTGGGACTAAAATGCCAATACTCAAAAATAGAGTTTAATATTTTAGATCATCCCACAATCAGCATAGAAGTGTGCCAGTCCACGCCTACCCCCCGAACACTCCCGTGCATGCACGAGACATCCTGGAGTCCGTGTCCGAGTCTGAGTCCGCACAACAAAAATCAACTTGCATCCTTATTGGATTTAATCCTTTTTCCTTCTAGGAAAATACTCCCACATGGCACAAACTTGTGCCCCACTACACCTCATGTGCACACCTCAACACAAGCAATGCATTATATTGAGATACTCACCATTTGGTGTAGCCGATGTGGGACTATCTTTTCTAGTTCAAAGGCAAAAACACCAATAATCTCCCACATATCTCAATATATGGGTTGAGCGTTCCCCACAGTGACTGTCCATCATGCATTAAGAGAGATGTCGGTACGACTTGAATCTTCTCGTATTGGTTAAATAACAGCATGATACAAGAATGGACTAAGCCTTGAATTCTGCACCATAACTGCAATTCTTCCTACTCATATAATGACATCAACTGTGCTTCTGGCTGCACATTGAAGGCCTTGTGCCAGCCTGGTTTCAGTGTATAATTTTTGGGCGTCTACAAGTTTACCCTCAAGAGACGGCCTGATATCTCTGTCCATACACTATAGGTGAGTTCCTTATAAAGAGTCATGGCATGAAGCATTGTGCTTCTTTGCGGTGCTACGCCGCTATGACATGGCTTAAAGCCGAAGCTTTACCCCACCTGGGTACCTTATCGTAGTGTCATACTACTGTAGCATGAGGTCACAGGCCTCTTTGTAGTACCAAACTACCCAGCATGAAGCCTTGCGCTTCCGTGCGGTGTTACGCTGCTATGACATGGCTCGCAAAGCCGAGGCTTTACCCTACCTGGTACCTCTTCGTGGTGTCACGCCACTGTAACATGAGGGCATCGTCCTCTTTGTAGTGTTGTCTACCTCTCTTTATTATGATTATCATACAGCATTAGGCTACCTGCCTATTTGCGGTGCTACTCCGCTGTGACTTGGCTTGCAAAGCCGAGGCATTACCCCTACCTGGAAACCTCATGGTGGAGTCACCCCACTGTAGCATAGAGTTACACTCCTTGTAGTGATGCGCTACCGTGCTTCCTGTAAAGCACTCCAGGCATTCACTCTACCTGAGAACTCATTAAGGCATTTAAGCCAACCTTTCCACAGGATCCGTTTTCCGCAGAAAACAACAGTAGACAACAGTGGTTGCAGGTCTGTAACCTCTCCATGTCACATAGGACAAGTACCCACCGTTTCTGATATTCATCTGGTTAATAGTCCTCCCTTGAACCAAAAGCTAGATGCCTAGTAGATTTCTCTTTGAACTAATAGCATAAAACTTTATGGTAGGAATGTAATAACACAATATCAAAATGCCTTCAAGCCTATTTTACAAGCTGTATCATCGACCAGCTGGCGCTTGAGGCCCTTGGTGAACGGATCCGTCAGGTTCTCCTGACTCCGAACATCAATCACTGCAATGACACCTCTCTTGATGAAATCGTTCATTGCCCTGTGCTTCAACCACACAGTTCTCTTCTTTCCGTTGAAGAGATCATTCGATGCCACCGCTGTAGTCGCCTAGTTGTCGCAGTATATCGGAATTACCGGTATCTGTGCCCCAACCACTGGAAGATCATACATGAGCTCCCGAAGCCACTCTGCTTCATCTGCTGCGGTATCAAGTGCAAAGAACTCAGATTATATAGATGATCGCGAGAGCATAGTCTGCTTCTTCGACTTCTACGATATAACAGCTCCACCCATTGTGAATATGAATCCACCTGTGGACCTCTCGCTCTCTAATTCTGAGCACCAACTGGCATCACTGAAGCCTTCCACTACCGGCGGATCTCCGCTGTAGTGCAGTGCATATGTCTGAGTCTTCTTGAGATATCTCATGACCCGTTTCACAACTTTCCAGTGCTCAATGCCTGGGTTGCTCGTGAAATGACTCAGCATTCCCACAGCGAAAGCTATGTCAGGCCTTGTGGCAGTAGTAGCATACATCAAACTCCCGATTATGTTTGCATACTCCAGCTGCCTAACGCTTCTCCTTGAATTAGGCTTCAGTTTCAGATCACACTTGTACGGCGTTTCGATCCCTGAAAGATCCTGATATCCGTAACGAGCGATCATCTTCTCAATATAATAAGACTGTGACAGCGCTAGTCCAGTGTCTGTCCGGATGATCTTGAGTCCCAAGATAACATCAGCATCCCCCAAGTCCTTCATACTGAACTTCTTCGAGAGGAACTTTTTTGTCTCCGTGACACAGCTTATATCCGTACCTAGGATTAGCATGTCGTCCACGTATAGACAAACGATGACTCCTCTTTCGTCAGCAAACTTCATATAGACACACTTGTCTGATTCACTGACCCTGTAGCCATTTGACCATATGACTTTGTCAAACTTCTCATGCCATATTTTGGAAGCTTGCTTTAAATCGTACAGAGATTTCACCAACTTACAGACTTTGTCTTCAAGATCTTTGATGACAAACCCTTCTGGTTGTTGTATGTAGATCTCATCGGTCAGCTCGCCATTCAGGAATACCATTTTCACATCCATCTGATGTATCACCATCTTATGTATCACTGCGAGAGCAATCAACATTCTGATGGTGGTCATCCGGGGTACTGGAGCATACGTGTCAAAGTAGTCGATCTCCTGCTTCTGAGAAAATCCCTTAGCCACCAACCTGGCCCTGAACTTGTCAATAGTTCCATCTGCTTTCATCTTCTTCTTGAAGATCTATTTGCATCCGATGGGTTTCGCTCCTTCAGGAAGATCAACCAACACCCAAATGTTATTTGAGGTGATGGAATCAATTTCATTGTCAATCGCCTCCTTCCAGAAAACATCATCTTTGGTCTTCATCGCCTCATTATTGGTAAGCGGATCTGCTTCCACATGATAGGTGATGAAGTCATTTTCGAAGTTCTTCGGCTCCCTTGCTCGCTTCGACGACATCTCAGCGAGTTCTGGTTCAACCGTTGTTTCAACAACATCTTCTTGGACTACTTCTTTATTGAAAACTTCAGTTTCTTGTGCACCCATATTGTTCTCCGGTTTATCCGTAAGAACAATATTCTTATGCCTTACAAATTGTTTTCACGAGATTCGATGATATGATTTGACTCAATATCAAGAAATCTTTGAGCATCACTCTTCTCGGCATACTCCAAGAAAATCATCTTCGTAGTCCTAGTCCCCAGCTTCTGAATCTTCTGATCTGGAAGCTTCACATAAGCCAGAGACCCCCACACTCGAATGACATTCAAGTTAGGTCTGACTTTGAACTAGTGTTCATGAGGAGTTACGTCCGAAGTTGTATACGGCACTTTATTTAGAATAAAAGTGGTCGTCAATGCAGCTTCTCTCCATTAGCATTTAGGAAGACCCGTAGTTAGCAGCATTGAGTTCATCATTTCTGTCAATGTTCTGTTCTTTCTCTCCGCTATCCCGTTAGATTGAGAAGAATACGGAGCAGTAGTCTCATTGATGATTCCATGTTCTTTGCAGTACGATAAAAATTCATGAGACCTATACTCTACATCTCGATCACTTCTGAGTAGTTGTAGATCGATTTAACGTTCAGCTTCAGCCCTGAAGTCTCTGAACTACTCGAATGCTACATCCTTCTACTTGAGAAGTCATGCGAACGTGCACTTCGAGAAACTCTTCGAACCGGCCTATGTGGAGAATTGATAAAAGTTACAGATATCTGAGTGTACTAACTCTAGATGATTAGTACTTTAGTTCAATCGTCTGAGCAGCTTCCCAACAGTCTTGTATCTACACAGACCTTAAACTCCTCCACCTCCTTACCCCTACATTCCGAAGATAAGGTTCCGGTAGGACAGCTTGAGTCTGCTTCTGTCGTAGAACAACTCTCAGTCCACTTAATAAAGTAACTTCATCGCCATCAGCAGAATTTCGAACATTCCTTCAGCACCAAACATCTTTTCGAAGCATGTTCCTCGCCAAGAAATTACCATCTGGCTAGTACGAATGTCCATCTTTCAAGTCTGTATCAGATAACAGACTTTCTGAGATCATATTGCCAAAAAATCTCTGGTACGTGCAACACGCATTCCAGTGTCCTTGTCGGTTGTTAATAACCACTATCTCGATCTTCAGAACTTCTGCCAGATATATGTTCGTCATTAAGACCTTCATCATAACATGGCTCGTCCTTGGTGAACAGCTCCTTTGAGAGCACACGTGTTCAGATGCACTAGTGTAAGACCACTAGTCAGCTACCACGCTAGATAACTCAACATGTGCAACAATAGCAACCAAGTTAAGTAATCAAAATAACCAAGTTTAGCTATACCTGCTATTTTGGTTTGGGCTTGGATTTGTATTCACTCATGTAGTGGCCATTCTTGCCACAGTTGAAGCAAGTCACGTGGGACTTGGACTTCTGTTACTTGAACGAAGGACCCTTCACTTTCAGATTAGTGGAGTCCTTCTTCTTGTGATGAGAAGCCACCTGCTTCCCCTTGAACTCTCTTGTCTGCACCAAGTTGGCCTTAGCTAGTTGGTGGGACAGAGAGTCCATCTTCTTTTGAGATTGCATTTTGTCCTCAACGTGGATCTCTTGTAGGAGATCTTCCAAGCTAATGTCTAGCTTCTTTCGATGCATTCTAGCATAGAAGTTGCTCCAACCAGCAGAAAGTTTTGAGACTATCCCTCCAACGGCAAACTTGTCGACGAGGGGCATCTTTTCGTCATCTAACTTCTGGCGCAACTTCAGGAATTCCTTCACTTGAGGTAGCATCGCCATCTCGTCTTCGAAGAGCCACTTGTGGTACTTCTCGACGATGAAGATTTTGGACATGTTCTCATCATCTTCATATAGCTTATCCAAAGAATCCCAGATCTCTTTGGCCTTCTCCTTCTTGGAATATGACTCTGCCAGAGAGTCTTCCATAGAATTGAGAATCAGCAGTTTACATATGCTGTTTTCTCTCTTCCATTTGCTCTGCTTGACGAGTGCAGCAGCAATAGCTTCGACAGTTCCTCCTTCTGGAATTGTCGGTTCATCCTCAATCAATACATGGTCTACGTCCACGAGTTGAAGATTAAGGGTGACCTTCCTCTTCCAGGTTTGGAAATGTTCTCCGTCGAATTTTTCCAACTTGTTAAAGCTGGTATCGATGAGAGAAGCACGAGAGTTCTCCATCTACAAAGATCTTGCTTTGAGATTGTTAGTCCCGGGGCTTGATCAAAGATGGTAGACTCGATGTCGAGATCAGAGGTTCAACAAACGTTCACCTTCTGATTATTATCGAGATCCAAGAGGAACACTTTAATATAAATCTGATTACAAAAGCAACAATAATCTGAAAGTAAATCTTATGTTCTTCCTCGCAATCGCAGTTGCTGACGGACAGAACTGAGTTCAGAAAATAAATCTCACGTTCTTCCTTGTAATCGCAGTTGCAGACGGACAGAACTGAGTTACAACTCAGATGAAGGAGAAGAAAGAAGAAAGAAGAAGAGGAAAGGTTCTTGCTGGGGTGATTAAGATCACCGTTGCTCAAAGCAAGATTCGCTCCAACACGATCTGCTCCCAGGAACCAACAAGTTCACAAAAAACTTCTGAAACGCTCGTAAGTCAATATTTGAGACTTGAACGGGCTTCCTGGACTTTACAGGCTCCCTTAACTCTCTTCTTGGTGCATTTTTCAAAGGAGACCAAGGGGCTCTATTTATAGAGTGGAGTTGAGACTTCACCTCTTCTCCTATCTGATGTGGGACTAACATACCAATACTCAAAAATAGAGTTTGATATTTTAGATCATCCCACAATCAGCATAGAAGTGTGCCAGTCCACGCCTACCCCCCGAACACTACCGTGCATGCACGAGACATCCTGGAGTCCGTGTCCAAGTCCGAGTCCGCACAACAAAAATCAACTTGCATCCTTGTTGGATTTAATCCTTTTTTCTTCTAGGAAAATACTTCCACATGGCACAAACTTGTGCCCCGCTACACCTCATGTGCACACCTCAACACAAGCAATGCATTATATTGAGATACTCACCATTCGATGTAGCCGATGTGGGACTATCTTTTCTAGTCCAAAGGCAAAAACACCAACACGGTCCAACTCAAATCCAAAATTAGCTCCGGCTAGCTCCGGCTAAGGCAACCCAACGCGCCGGGCCAGCCCTGCATGGGAATGATGAAATAGTACTGTGGAGCAAGGAATTGAATTTCATAAGAAGCTACATTGAGCCCTAATGTGCTGCAAACATCCAAGGAAAGATCAGTTTCACAGCCATGTCCAGTTCACCTAATCTCCGACCAGCCACCGACACCCGGACAATGTCGATTCGATCGATCGAGTCACACCATGTCGACCTCGAAAATGCACTTCACTTCAATCAAAGGGTGAGGATTTAAGAACACGCCGCACCTTCGATTCAATCAATACCAGTAGGCATAGCCCGACTTGATATGAGATCTATAAGGCAGATGGCTCAGGCCCAAAAATTTATAGGACACCACATTTTTATATATATTATTTAATTATGTGTCCAATTAGAACAAATGTCCAACAGAATCATTCTAAATCTTTTAGTACGTATAAAAAAATTGTTATATAGGATATTTAAATGTCATATACTAGAATACCAAAAGACCACTCGATTAGTAGGAATAAAGAAACAAATTGGTGGTGGTTGTTAAAATTAAATCATCTCCCTTTTCGTCCCTCTAACAGTCTGGCGCTTCCAATCTCCTTCTACCCTTCTGTCATTGCCAATTTTCTTTACTCTTCCATCGTTGTCAATGTCCTCCATCTCTCTCTCTCTCTCTCTCTCTCTCTCTCTCTCTCTCTTTTGTCCTATTGGAGGTAATTGAACAAAAGAACAACTTACTTATTATCATATGAAATATCCCAAACATTGTTATTCATTTACTTATTTGTCTGGAACATCAAATTTATTTTTTGGTTTGAAATATCTTCAATTTTATTACTATTTCATTATGACATATTATTTTTGTTTTACTTCTTGAATTTTGTGTTGATAATACTATTGTATCATCGTCCAAAAAAAATTATATGAGCATTAAGCTATGAGGACATCACTTCTAGAGTTTGTTCCGGTTCTCAAAATTTAAAGTCCGACACTGCCAGTAGATCTGGGACCAGCCTGCAGTGGCAGTTGAAACTGTTAAAATGACCATGTCTTTGTCATCTGCATTCATTCGATCGATCAGCACAACCCCAAAACTTATGGCCAGACAGCAACATGTGTGTATGTTTCACAGTAAACTCAGAATGAAATTAAACATTTTGCGACACATACGTCACCGGTACTGCCGAGAGCCAGCCCATAAGAAGATGAGAAGTTTATGGAAATATGGGACACAGGAATTATGATGGATGTCGATGGAGACAGCGACACTGCATGTTGCTTGCCGCGGGCCAGTTAGTCCGGACGGTCCGTGGAAGAGGCATGAACGCAGGGCCGTCCGGAGGGTTGTGTTGTCCTATCCTGGAGCTAATTTTGGTTTTCCCTTAACCTTTATTATTGTCAGCTAATCCTGGTGGCCATCCGTGATCCTGACCTTTGGTAAGATTATGCTGCGTCTTGAGGATTGTCCTAGCAGAAGGGGGTTGTCCAAGCCCGAAGACTTGTCCGGCTTACTTCAGGGTCGGCCCTGCATGAATGCAGCCTGACTCAGTACGTACTGTGTCTGGTCCACCATGAGATTGGGCTGTGCAACTTCAACAACTAAGAAAGAAATCATGTCCATGTCCAATGGGTGGGTGGGTAAGGCCCAAAAAAAAAAACCTCCGATCATTTTTGAAACTTATCTAGAGATAGAGATGTTATTCCACATGGGTTGGAGCCACTTAAATAGAGAAGTACTCATGTACTAACATGGTCTCAATTGAACACTCTACATTCCTAGTCATAATTTGGAGGTCCATGACATAATAGTGAAGTGACAATGTGGTGAAAGAAAAGCCTGCAAAAATGTCCTCAATTTAAATTCCCAAAAACTTAGGATATATATATTATATATATATATATATATATATATATATATATATATATATATATATATATATATATATATATATATATATATATATATATATATTATATATATATATATATATATATATATATATATATATAAGGAGGGATCCGTATTTTCTTACTTTTTGCATCCCCAAGCATGTCCATGTTATCAACCGTTGGATCTCATTTAAGTCATCTAATCTTAACCGATGATTTGACCATTGAAATCAATGGTTAAGATTATATGACTTAAACAAAATTCAATGGTTGATAACATGGCGATGCAAAATATTGGGGATGTGGATCCTTCCTTTATAAGTATATATATATATATATATATATATATATATATATATATATATATATATATATATATATATATAGGAGATGCGATCGGGGGACGGCGATCGCAATCGGGAGCGGACGAGAGGGGATCGGGCGGAGTGGGACCCTGGCGCCTCCGGCGAAGGTCGGCCAGGGTCGCCGAGGCCGGGGGTGGCCCGGCCAGTGGCGGCGTGCATGGCGGCGGGCCGGGCGGCGCTGGCGCCGGCGACCATGGGGCTAGGGTTGATCTGATTCTTCATCGGACAGCCGTTCTGGGAGCGGAGGAAGGCAGCGCGGCTGCTGGCAACTCCAGCGGTGGTGGCAAGGCGGCGGCCGGGGCTAGCGCTAGTCGTGTGACTTCGGGCGACGGAAAGGCTGACATTGGGGACTTAGGGACGGCAGCGGTGGCCTGGCGGAGCGGCGAGCGGGGGTGCTGGAGGCGGCGGCGGCAGCTTGGACCATATTTTCCCGGGGTTCTAATCTGGATCTGGGTCCAGTTCTCAGGGGAGCCAGACGGAGGGTGGCGGATGGACGACGGTTTCGAGACGTCGGAGGATTTGCCTTGGTTCCTAGATAACTCGTTTAGACATATTTTTATTTTAGTAAATTATATTAGGTCAAAACAGTCTCACAATAAAACTGTGCAGGAAAAATTCCAGATTTATATTACTTGGGTGTAATACTTGTGCTATAGCTCAACAACTACATTAGAAATTATATGTAATTAATATAGGTAGGGGAGGACTTGCCTTGGTTCCTGGAATTAGACCTAGATTTAGCTCTCCAACAAATTCTTAGATTTTTGGGGAAGTGGAAGAGATCGTGGTGGTGGTGAAATTGAGTGAAGAAAATGGAGAGGGAAGAAGAGTGGAAGGAAGAAATAAAGGAAGGAGATGATGGAAGGGGTTACGTGTCATATGGGGGTTTCTCTTATTCATGCACAAGTGCCACATGGCCTGGTGGTTGACACCTATCCTTACATAATGCCACCTACCTTCAATGATGACACCTAAGCTAATTGAGTTGGTAAATCAAAATATAATTACAAAATTAAATCATGGACTTTCATGCAATATTCATATATGAAATAAATCTAATTAAATTATTAGATCCTTTTTATTATATTAAAATATTAATACTTAATTAGAGAAGAAATGTATAAATAGTTAAAGTAAATTGAATAATTGGATACGACTATGACACTCTACCCACCTTACATAAATTTCGTCCTCGAAATTTAAAATTTTAAGATGAACTTTTCAAAACAAGTATAAAGAGAATCAAGATATTCTACCCACCTTACAGAGATGAAATAATAATCTATATCAAATGAATTATTTTGAAACATATATATATATATATATATATATATATATATATATATATATATATATATATATATATATATATATCAAAAGATTCATGGAAATAAAGACAATTTGAAGATACTTGATATTTTAAAGATTGTTGGAATTTCATATGATCAAATAAAATGGTCAGCCACCATATTGTTTCAACCTATAACCATGTATTCTTCGAATTCAAAATCATATTCCTTATTCTTATTTTCAGACGTGATATGATAATCTTGTGACTCGCTAATCCGGATAGCTGCAACAACTTCTCATTCCATTATTCAACTAACAAACATCAATTTTCTTTTTCCTTCTTTTTTTTACTGTCTCGTCAAATCTGTAAATGTAAAAAATTGTATACTCAATCACAACAAATTCAATTATCAAATACTTTTTCTTATTTAGGAAATTGAATCCACAAATAGTGAGTAATATAGAGATATCAAAATTCTCATATCTCAGTCACCAATCAAAATAGTAATTCTAAGTCACCAATCATAAGTTATATAGGCAACATAATTTCTCCAATCATAATTTACTTCCATTTCCAATTTTGCTTGTCCCTCGATTCATGTATTTAGTTTTACTTTTATCTTCAAACCAACTTAATATCAATCCATAAATCAAGAAATTTTCGTGACTACGTACCAATCACTTCATTTTACATATTAATTTCATCCAAGATATATCGACTTAAGATTTCTCTAAGTTATCAATTTTTTCATTCTGGATCAACGATCATTAACCGAAATTTTCAACATCCATCAAATCGAGTTCGACTAATATCTATTCATTTATGCTCATGATTACTTCAATCATGTCATCCGAAATTTCTATACTGCTATTCGATCCACCATTAGTCCACAAGTTAGCATCAATCGAGATAACAAAACTTGATGATTTACTATGCAATAAACTCATTGTTCATCCAAACAGAATATCCTTGAGTCGACGTTTATTAATTTTCGATATACCTCAATATCATCAAATATTCGTATACCCGAGGAAACATCCATTTACTAATTCGAATTAGTTCAACCAAATGCTATCTTTTGAACCTGATGCAAAATTTACTCATCCATACTCAAGATCAAATCAGCTTTTGTCTATCTCAGAGTATTGAGCAATATAATTCTCACATTCTCCAATTCAAACTTTCAATCGTACAATCTTGTAATCTCACCGTCGAGTCTTCTTACGCAATTCAAAAATTCAATCACATTCAATTCAATTAATAACATTCCATACACGATCCATATAATTAAAAAAAATTCAGGCCATCAGTTTCACTATCCCAAATCCTATCTAATATTATTTTAATCCTTCAAGAACAATACTTGATCATCAAAACCAATTCCAACAAGAGACCCTTAAAAATTACATTAATTTGGCACAAAATAAATAAATATTCCTTCACAGGGGATTCAATCACAAATATTCAAATGACAATATTGTTTTACAAGAAATCCAGTGAACAATTAATGAGTAATGCCTATCGGGTATTTAGAAGGAGAACACTTACTGAAATCGGGAATACTGTTGAAAAATAAATTGATGGAGAAAGAAGGATATAATTTAGGATTCTAAATTGATAAGATAAGGGATGACATAAGGAGATAAAAATTTCAAGTAGGTTAGGAATTTAGAAAATAGATATAGGAAAATCTGCCAAGAAGATGGGACGAGTCGGGATTTAAGAATAATAAAATCAAAATATCAAGGAGTTACACTACATTCAATAAGCTATATACAATATAATATCTATTATGCCTATACCTTAAGCAAGATATTGCTAATACTAGCTTACCAAATAATCCTTCCAAGCCATATTTATATATATGCTAATCTCCAAAAACACATTATATTCATTCCAAAATCTTAAATCACTATCGGCTATTGGCTACATGGTCCTTCCTTTCTTACTATCCTATTCTATATAATAGTTCTAGATATATCCAATCACAGGTTTACTGATGTCGTCAAACTCGAGATCCTCAAGAAATTTTCTACAACCCTCTACTAGGCCATTCTAATAAAGATACTTGTCAAATATTCTTTGAATTACTTGATCTATATTTCATATCATGACTATACTTTGATTCTAACCGAATATCATCCACATCATAATAACAATCTCAATTTAGGATTCTCAACTATATTGGAAAATTTCTTATCCTAGAGTTCTTCAATTTCTCAAATGAGATGTTTATCCATCAATATTATCCATATAATATTAATATGCTTAGGTCAAATTAAACCAATAATTTTATTCAAATACTTAAGTATTTTATCTTATATCATCCAATCCCTTCTTAGAAAATCAATCAATCTTCTACCACCATATAACTCACCAAGCTAACTACATTAGAATTTCAGTCTGTACCTCACTCGTTTGTTATAAAAGAAGCCAGCTAGACTCAAATTATTCTTGTATTAATTCATTTTCTATATCCGAAAACTTTCAGTCAAAAATGTAACTCATCAAATCTGAATCTCCTTATTCCATGTGATCTGAACATACGTCATTCTTGATTATCCGACAATTTCAAGACATTCAATATTGTCTTTACCATAAATGAATCCAAATCAACACCTGCATCCTATCCTAGGCTCTTTATTTTTATGAGACCTGCATGGACCACCACTAAAAGACGTATCATGTTCCGCTCCCAGAATACGGCGAGCCGAGTACGTAACATCATCCCCAGGCTACGCGACATATGAATACTCCAGTACCCATATTCACGATTGTCGTCCGTAAGGTTTTATGATAGGTTATCACAGGTCATAATTTGCAAGATAAAATTAATATTATTCAAAAGGGCATTCTGAAACTATAAATTTGAAAAGGGCTATTCTACCCGTTACAACTATTAACCCAATTATAATTATATATTTATATACCTGAATTGATGATAAGAAAATCTGATTTCAATATAGCCTTCAATCGTCACATCTCGTTCTTGTTCTCCAGTTTTTCTTCAATGTACAATAGCAGCTCCTTTGAAGTATGTCAACAAATCTAATGAACAATACTAGGTCGTTTAGAAACGACAAGCAAGTCCTCGATCAAAGGCGATAATATGTAAAACAAAAAATTTAGAAGATTTTAGGAAATTCAAGTGAATGGCTAATACCCACCTTGTGAAACAAATAAAAATATTAGATACTTATAATTCAACAATTTATCATACTAGACATGACTTTATGCCTCATGATTATGCACTTTTGTAGAGAACACATGTGGATCACGATCATCCTCTATTTTAACGACAATAATCCCATTTACCCGGGACCAGATGGTGTCTGTATTGGGTACGGCGCCTTAGATCCAACCCCTCCACATCTTGTGAAAAACTTGTATGTATTAACTTTTTAAATTCTGTTTTATTTTCGAAATTTACTGGATTGTTCTCTGTTGGTGAGCTAGGCCTCACCCCCCGACATCGTAAGGCCTTACATATGCGGGACTACTGATCAGCTTTTACTGGTGTAATTATATTGCAGGGATTTCGATGGTTCTGATCCAGTTGTTCTCTCCCACCCCATGATGCAACTATAAATATAGACAAGGTCTATTAACTCTCAAGTCTAATATTATCCTCAAACTTGGTTACCGTCCCGTATATAAGGACAGTACGCCATACGGTAAACTCTTGTTAGAGGAAGCATTTATCCAACCTATTACCATCCGTGTGTTAGAACGACACATCATATGGTAAGTCGCTGGCAAGAAACTATTCAACTTATTTTACCATCTCGTGTGTCAAACTGTCATGCTCCAGAACCAGAATACTGGAGAACGGGGATGAAACAAAGCCAGCTACGTGTATTAGAGTACGCCAGTATCCAAATATACGATCAAAGCTGTCTAGAAGACTCTAGCATGCCACTGACGACTCCTATGGTCGAACAAATCCTATCTCAATCCATCAACAACAAAATATCAAGAGTATATCACACATGAAAGTAAAGAGGCGTCCCAAAATACTATATCATATATGATCATGAAGCTAGTGAATACAAAATGCTATACTAGCAAAGTACCAATATACATGATCACTATATCAGTCTAGATCTAATATAATACATCATGTTGACCGAAATCTGAGAAAATCTCAAAATAATAGGGCTAACACATGCCCTAGATAACACCACCAAAATGAAATGAACCGCAAGTGGTAAGAAAAGGGAACCCACTCGCGAGGAGGAACAACCGCAGATCTAAGCCGGCGGCGGGTCATCCAGAGAAAGGTAGGAAGAATCCTCGGGCTCCAGCGATAAATCTGGCCAAACAAAACCAGTGGAGTCAGGCCCCAAATAGCAAGTACCACAAGGAAGCTCGAGGTGCATGACAAAATCCAACAACAACACAATAACATAATGACCGAAGTAAATAAATACGGGTCGAGACTAGTGTGGTACCAATACAAGTATCTCAAGAATATAAATGACTGAATGGAAATACTGAACAATATAGCTATAGAACAAAATAATCCGATGAGCAACAAGGGATTTAGGAACTACTAGAAATCGAAGCTACAACCCTTAAACCAAAAAAGGACCGGGGTTGCAGATCCTTTTCCTAGCAGAACTTAGCCTCTGGCCACTCACCGACACAAGAGCATATAAGGCAACACATAATCAAAAGTGCACGGCCAATCATTGACTACGGCCTGATATCATTAACTAGCTAGGGTTATCACAATCCTAATTACTAGTATGCAAGTTGAGAAACTTTACTACCACCTATGCTGCAGTAACTCGGATGGCCAAGGGGGCGACGACGGTAGAAGAAAAGAAATTCAATCAACCAAACAATCTCAAACAATAGTAGATAAACATCTACTCCAAAAATGAAACATATCAGATAAACAATATCTACTCAATAACATATCAATAGTAGATAAACATCTACTCAATCAATAGTGGACAGGGGCCCACACCAATTGGGGTTATCTCTGCCACTGTGGGGGCCCATATCGATCCGAGTACGCGATAGCATGAAGTGTCCTCCCCTCCCACTGATCTATATGAGTTTACTAGTCAATTACCTATAACATTCATTTTTAATTCTTAAGTCGTGGACACTCAAGAATTGTCCTATAAAGACGAGTCATGGGTGTCACGACCCGTTACCCAAATTGTTGGACAGGGCCGAGCCATGTCCAGCCTACGCTTGGTAAAGCGTAGTAAGCTGTTTCTAAGAATAGACAATAAAGGATCTAAGCTACTAATAGTTCTAAAATCACATTTAAAGGTTCATCACAACACAGCATCTATAAGCGAAAGTAAACAAGCACAGACTTAAAAATATAATTCCAAAGTATCTAACTGGAGACAAAGTCCAGTATTCAAATATAAGTACAGACCAAAGTCTAAATCTCAAAACACATGAAAATATCTAAGCAAGGTTCCCCGCTGGGGCCTCTTCTGGAGCTAAGGACAGTTCCTCAAATGCAGTACCATATTATGTATCACATAGTATTTCCTTCTCGAAACGTGAACCTACAACGTTATCCTGTCAGGACGGGAGCAAGTACAACCTCTAAAACTAAAGTACTGAATATATAATAAAAGAGATATACAGCAAGAAACATGGTGTGATAAGTCTATAAAACAGGAAATACTGGAAACATGGCCTCATGGTACAACTGGGATCACAGTTTCATAGTAACATAGGGAACATACCATATCTGGAATCATGGTATGACTGGAATCACAGTATCATAGTAACATAGGGAACATGGCATATCTGAAATCATGGTATCTCATAATCTATCATGGTAATATATATTCATTTTAAAGTTTAAAAATGTAGTAGGTGAGTGATCAGTCAATAGGTAAATAGGATGTACAGTGGTACATATCAATTTTTGAAGTGTACATATGTACCCTTAACGACATCGAGTGTATGTCCATACACAAATGCGGGTTCAGACATACGATAAAGTTATATATAGAATGTAACAATGTTCGGTAAATACATACGGAGAAGGGGACATGATCACGTACACTACTAACAGTTTCCCCTTAACCCGTTTTTATTAACATGTGAGTGATACGAGAATAGTATAAAGCATGTAAAAGATACTGGAAACAGTATAAGCATGGTAGGTACTGAGAGCAGTATAAAATATAGTGAAACATGTACTGAGAACCAGTAAGAAGCATGTGAAGATATAAGAACTGTCCTAAGCATGGCAGGTACTGAAAGTAATACAACATGTGAAAATTTAACTTGCTACCTCAAGGATCAGTATTTTAACAGGGTTAACAAATGTTCTTGCATTAAAAGACAGTAAATGAGTTTGTAGATGTACTTGCCTCGAGCAAAGCAAGAATACTAGTACGAAGATATAGATGTCTGGTATCCTATCAATAATAATATACAAACTCAGTCTCTAAGTTATGTTCAAGATTACAATAGTGGTGTGACACGACTCCTAACTGGATACTAGCCAAGTGGGGACCTAGCATAAAAGTCTAATGTAGAGTGCCACTATATCAAAGCTAATTTTCTAGGGTCTTTACACTAGTGCGGGGTGAGGTCCAATATGTCTATAACTCAAAACAACACAAAACTTGCAAGTCGTAACTATTCAATAAATAAATCAAACTGTACACTGAGTTCCAACGATTTTTGAGATAGACAAAAAGCTCAATTATATATAAAATAAAGTACCAAAATGATCCTTGTTAATAATAAAAATTTATACTAATTTTTTTGGAATTTATAAACCCTCAAAAATATTTATTAAAAATCAGCAAACACATGTATCCTGAAAATAAGTTCTGTTTTTCTATTTTTATAAAATACCAAAGGTACTTTTTAAATACTGGAAAATTTATAATAAATTAGCTAAATTAACATAGTATTTAAATATAATTTTTCCCAGATTTTTATAGCAATTAAAATATATATATATATATATATATATATATATATATATATATATATATATATATATATATATATATTCAAAAACAGAAAGTAACAATTTCTGGAAAAATAATTAATTACAAATTAAGGATGATACATAAGAAAAATCTACAGATGTTGTCGGATGATAAAATAAATATCACCAACGTGTCCAGAACGGTCAAATTAGCTAAGATAGCCTACCCATAAGTCCAATTTAGACACAGGGGCAAAACGGTAATTTCGGATTAAAATAATGTTCACCGTTGGACACACTTTGTACCAAAAAACGTGTCAGGATAGAAGCCTACAAAACCTAATAAATTATATGACCACGAATCCAGAATGATGATACGAACCCAACGGTATGTCCAAAATAGGATTCTGATGAGCCGATCTCAAAATGATACGTTGACGCGGACACTTGGAATCCGGTTTGCACCGAAATGCGTGTCGGAGCAAACATCTTCAAAACTCAGCAAATTATATGTCAACGAGTCCAGAATGACGATACGAACTCAACGGTATATCCGGAATTGGATTCCGATGAGCCGATCTCAAAGTGACACGTTGACGCGAAAAGTGGAACCCGCTTTGTACCGAAATGCGTGCCAGGGTCCACGTTCTCCAAATCAAGCTAAATTTATTTGAAAACATGCCAGAACGATGCCACGAGTCTACCGGTGGTGTCAAAAATTGAATCTGGAGTCCCGAATTCAAAAATAAAATTTTACAAGTGCAAATTAAAGAATTTGGTCGGCCAACTTTGGCGTCGAATTCGACCAACCAAACGTGTTCACAATGAAACGAAACTTAAGGGACATGAAGAGGGTTATACTAGCTACGCACAGGAACAGGTAGTGCGCCAACCGGAGCTGCGACGGCGGAGTTATGAGCTGACGAAGTCGGCTCCACAAAACTGTCCAAAAATAGTACAATTTAAATGGTCAACTTGGTGGCCAGTTTTGAGGTATCAAACGACGAAATTAACGGACGAAAATTGAGGGGAGTGAAGATGGATATACCGAGATTGCGAGGAGCGAAGAAATCGCCGATCCAACGGTCGGATTGACCAAAAAGCTGTGCAAATTTGCTGCGACGGGGCGCCATTTTCGAGTTCAAAACTCGCGCGCACCAACGGGATCTCGTGCCAAACGCACGAATCGTGTGTTTCACACGTCGGGGAGGCTGGAGACTCTCCCAGGGTGGTCGCCCAGGTTCGTCGGAGGCTTGGGGAGCTCGCGGGGGCCGACCGACCACGTGGTGGCGCACGGCCACCGCGACAGCGCATTTGCGCGCGCGCACATGCGCACTGCTGCTGCCGCTTGCTGTTGCAGCTGCTGTTGTGGCGGGGGGTGGCGGTTGCCGGCGGGGGTGGCGGTTGCCGACGGGGGGCCGCGACGCAGCGCCGGGCACGACGGGGGGAGGGGTAGCTGTGCGGTGGTGGAAGTGTAGTTGATAGTGGTGGTGATATTAATGATAAAGGTGGTGGTGATATGAGGATGATGATGGTGTTGTGATGGTGTTGAAGAGAATGGTGGTGGGTGTGTGTTGATGGAGAGATGAGGAAGGAGGGAGGTGGTTGTGGGTGTTTGTGGTGGTGGTGTGCGTTGCTCGGCCAGTGGGGGAGTTCGGCTGTTGAGCATGTGGGAGGGTGAGAGAGAGATATATGTATATAAGTGTGTGTATATATATTAATATAGAAAGAGAGAGAGAGAGTGAGAATAGAGAGAGATATTTGGGAGAGAAGGAGAGAGAGATATTTGAGAGAAAATGAGAGAGAGAGGTCGGCCAAAAAGGGGGGTTGTGTGCTGGAGATGGGGATGGGGGAGTGTAGGTGTAGGTGTAAAGTGAGAGAGAGAGATGTTTATTTATATATATGTGTATATATATATATATATATAGGATATTTGTAAAGAGATAGGAGATATTTTTTAAATAGGAAAAAGAGGGAAATTATGTGGGGGTATTTGGGTAGTCATGGGAGGACAATATGGAGCTTGGGTTCGGGTTCGGTCGAGCCGGGTCGGGTCAAAATCGGACATGGTGCAATAATTGAATTAAAATGGGTATTTATAATCATGGGTAAATAAGTAACATGCGATGACTCAAATAAATGGGAGACAAGCGTCATGTGGGTAGTAGGCTTAATGTGGGCTAGGTCCATACTTTGGGTCGACTAGGTTGGATCGATGTCGGGTCCCGAAATTAAATTGGAAATTAAATCAGGTTTTACGGTAGATAATTAATTGGCCTAAATTGACCCGAAAGTTGTGCGAAGAAAATGTAGCACAAAATACAGTGTCTGAGTAGGACATGAAGGTCATGGGTGAAGAGTGTCTCGAGTAGATCATTCATGAGAATTTGGTTCTGAGAAAATGACTGGTCTGGTGCTCCTAAATTAAAAGTCACGGTAACGTGCAAACGATGATCAAAGATAAAAGTGGGAATAATTATTCAACGATTAATTGGTCTAAGTTGACCCGAAGTTGCGCGATACAAAAAGAGCACAAAAGAACGAGTTTAAGTGGGACATGATATATCAAAATGAAGATAATCTTGTCTACTTCAAAACTCGTAAAGAGAGTTTACAGAGATTGGAATCCCTAACGCTCCAGAAGTCAAAGTCACGGAAAGGAACATTTAATGATCAAAAACAATTAAATAATAAAATATTTATCGAAAATAATTCATTCAAAAAATTTAAAATAAACCATGAAATTCTGCGGGCTTACATCCTACCCACCTTACAAGAATTTCGTCATCGAAATTAAAAATCATCCAATAGGTCAAACTATAACATGTAGCT